>JAXGGA010011073.1:0-44018 GCA_038373865.1 Uloborus plumipes
TACAAAAAAACATTCATGTACTTTTAAAAAATGCATACAACTTATTTAAATTTTTGAAAATTTATAAGCTCTTCTTTACTTTTCTTGGAAAGCTTGAGTCAAATGCAGGCTAAAAAGCTAATATTACGTTTCTTTCTTTAACTAAAGTAGTTGATTAGCATATCTTTTCTCCAAGCAGTGAACATCAATAATGTGTAAATAACATTCTACCACCGTTTTATTTCCACAGCCCCAACCAAATCAACCAACCTCTGAATACTTAGATGCAACAACAGATACATAAACAACGCAGGTGCGATTTATCCTCAATCATTTTTAAGAAGCCAAATTTCAGAAGAGCATTACCCCTTTACTTATCTTTGCCTTGTTTTGCTTCGGAAAAAACAATACACCAGCTCATGAGGGGGAAAATAACTTACCAGTCATTTTCTATTCTTCAAAGCGAAACAAGAATTTAAGATTTGAAATTCGAGACTGAAAATGTTTTGTTATTAGGCTGCTAGGATTCTTATTTGCGTGGAAAATTGCATACGAAATGAAAAATTTAGAAAGCTATCATGCAATTTCTTCCTGCTATTTGGAGTAATATTTCTGCTTATAGAACGATGGCTAAGTTTAAAATTTCCAGACACCCTCAATGTATATTTCAGATTCTTGTGTTTACGTTGTCTGTAGCTTTGCTTTGATTTTTAAAGCAAATCAAAACAGCTTAGAGTCATACAGCGCGCAACTTTATAATGAATTTTGAGCCTCGAATTTATTTTTAGGCATCATGTCTCTACTAACTTGAGTTTTGTTTCGATAATAACAATACCTTTTTAAAAACAAGACTTCATTTAAAGATCATTTTTCTTAATATTTTTATGAACTATTTGTTATGAAATGCAGACCCATCATTTAGGGGCTCAAGGGGGAGTCGATTGCACCCCCGCCCTTCGATTTTGAGAAATCAATTTATTTTCACAAAAGTGGCCGTGGTTTTTGTTGTTTTCCAATGAATATACATTGTTTGCACTCCTCCCCTCCCCCCCCCCTTCCCTTCAAAAACTTGAAATGAATAACTGGTAATAAATTTATAAAAAAAAAAAAAATAAAAAAAACAAACTAAACTGAAATATGTAGCAACTTTAAAGTAGTGGAGATAATTTTATTATTTAATTAACTAAATATGAAACAGCATTGATTCTTTACCCATTAAACTACCATTATGTTTTGCTACAAACAAAGTCACGTTGTCAAAAGCTTTACATAATACACGTTTTCTCACACTTTTATGTGGTTTTCAAACGTAATGTACTCATTTACTGTAAAACAGTACATTATAATAATAAGATTAAAATTATATAGCAACCGAATACAAACTTGCAAGATTTTTCATACTAATACCAAACTGAATTTAAAATTTAATTTCGTAAATATCAGTATTTCATTTGAGATTTAAATAACCAAACAGTTGTCCGAATTAATAAAAATATATTGATATAGAGTGAATGTATGATAAGATAGGGGCTTAAAATAGTATCAGAGCGAAATTGAGAAATGCAATATTTTTGCGCTAAGCAATTCCATCTGATTTCAAATTTCAAATGTTTACATTTGTAATGTTTTATTTTGGTGATTGAAATAATCTCTATTCAATCTCTATTTTTTTTATGTCAAACTAATACATGCTTAAACTTCTGACAGTTAAAGTGTTAACATAGGTAGAACGAAGGGTTGTAAATACATGGCGTAGTAAATTGCTTTCATTTTGATCTCAGAATTTTTAACGATTTTGTGTAAAAGAATTCAGTTATCAATCGACAAAGCTGGAAACCAAGAATTTTAAGCGTATTTAAATATTTTGACTGCATGTTTGTTGACTTTTCGATTCCTGTATAAGAGATGTAGAAACAGTATCCGAAAAAAAAATAGTTGCTTTGAAGGATCATTTAAACTTTCAGTACTGAGTATCTATTTAGCAAATACTCACACACAATTGAGCACAATTGAATCGGCAGTTTGAAGAAGGGAACGAAGACGAAAATTTCAAAATTGTGCGAATAAAAGAACAAAAACCAACCTGGTTTTTGTTCTTTTATTCGCACAAATATGTGTATCCACAGTAGGAGATATATTGGTTTTTGTTCTTTTATTCGCACAAGCATGTGTATCCACAGTAGGCAATATACAATCACGAAAAAACCCAATTTTGAAATTTTCGTCTTCGTTCCCTTCTTCAAACTGCCGGTTCAATTCAACTCGTGAATTAGATTCGTTTTTAACAACAGAAGCTTAAAAACTGAAGTTTCTTTTTATTTAACAATTTAAAAATTCTTTTCTCACAAAGTTATTGAAGAAAGAAATGGTAAACAATTTCAAAATAATTAAGTAGAACTTATCATTTTACAAACCTGTTGTGTGTGCACTTTTGCAGTTTGTATTTTCTCGATGAGGGAAACACTTTTTTATCAACAAAAATCTCAAATGTTTTGGAATTGTTTCGTTTTATGCTTTCCCAATTTTTGGAGAATAATATATTTTCAAAAACACAAAGCACTTTCCGGTTATTCCTACTATAGAGAAAAAGGCTTGGAGAAAGAGATTTAAAATTCGAAATTGAAGTTCTTTGCGTTTTGAGTTTCAATTTATTTCTAGAAGTTAAGGGAAAAAAAGATATAAAACCGGGTACAATATTTTTAAATACAGAATAAAAACGTAAAGAATGTACCATTTAAGATTAAATTGCAGTAATGTTCATTGCTTTTTTGCTCTATGTAAAATCATATTTTATAAATATTTTATCTTATCTAGTTGGATACATGATATTAGTACTTGCACAAAAACGCTGAATTTTTAAAATGATAATATAAACTCATTTTTTTAATTAGTTTTCTAATATTATTTCTTCTTTAAGGGAACTGCGTACTTAGATCCTTTCGAAGAACCAATCAACAAAAAGTACCCATTGATCAAGATACATTTATAGATACCTCTATATTTGATTTTATGGACTGGGAATTCTATTAAGTAAACAAACAAGCTTTTATTTTTATAATCCCGAATCAAAAAGAAAAGAGTTTGTAAGTAGCATGTGTATCTGTGTATATTTGCCTGTCTGTCTGGGGCCTACGGCAGCATCTAAATGATTTTGTAATCTAAATGAATAGCTTTTCTTTTCTTCTAGAAGTGATTTATCTAGAGTGTTTCAAGCTAGGTTATATTTAAACCACGGAGAATATTAGTTGAAAACCTCGGAAAGTAATGTTTTTCCGCCATTCTGGTATTTAAAACGTGCATGCACATTATAATTATTAGTGCCAAAAGAAAGAGCGAAATTTTCTGCTTCTGATGACGTTTGTTTGGAATTTTTAAGCTATTAATAACTTGAATTATGTAATATTTTCAGTAGGTTTAGAATACAATCTAAACCATTAGTTGTGCGATTGCTGACAATGTCATTGTTGGCCGACAATGAGAGAAATCTCAATGATTTAAAATTTTATCGTTTTCCAATTTCTGTTTGTTAACCAACAAAATAATAATTATTTTCAAGACATAAGAAAATGTTTTAAATTAATTTTCACTTTTAATTCAAAGATCTACTTCACTGACTAGCAAGTTTTGTAGTTGTGATTATTTTTCTTTTTCCATTTTACTCATGTCATTCAGAAAAATATTAAATGTATTTTAATTGCATATCTGTTCTGACCAGCAAAATTTCACTTATTATGAGAAGGACGATCAGAATTGGGATTGTTTGAAATTTTTACGTAATAGTATCTAGTATGTTGGTAATAAATAGCCTATTAATTCATAAGCTATTTATCTTTCTTCTTTATCTAAAACTTAGCAATTGAATTCCACGGACAGGTAAATAGGACAATAAAGGAATGCCAAAAATAAATTTTGAAAAGAGAAGACATACAGGGAAAGAAAGCAAAATAAAAAGCGTATATAAAATTAGAATGGAGCAACAAAACATTATAATATGTGTACAATATCAAAGACAAAAAAAGTGCATGAAATATTACTGTCAATTATGGGGACAAAAGATTTACTAGATGTATTTCTTGCTTCAAATACTAAACAAAACATTATCACTTTTCACTGACAATAAAACTGCACTATTGTACCTCAAGTCATTCCAATGATGACTAACTGAACGTAGTAACATTGAATGAAATTTCTAACGATAAAAGTTTAACTTGGATGAAATAATAAATCGAGTTGTTCTTGTTCAGGCTCCAATTCAGTTAAACAAGAATTAAGTCAGATAAAAAAGATAATTTTAAAATATTGACGTTGTGAATGTGAATATAAATTGCCAAAATATTGATATTTTACGCTTCAGGGAAATTATTTACACAATGTAGTTAGTTCTTTGAGGTCTAACATTCTCATCAAAATAATTGATTTTACAAAGCACTTTTATCTATTTTCAAATGCTATATTAAGTGATAAAAGATCCCACCTCCACCTCTTCATAATTTCTTGAATAACTTGTCGAAATTTCTTATACAAAAACAACGGTAAAAGTCTTTTTTTCTACCTTGTTGATCTATTATTTTGAATATAATGAAAACGTGGAAAAGAATAACGCATGTCAAACATCAAAATATCATTATTTTCTATAAAGATATATACTGGTTCTTCAACTTTATATGAAATTGTTGCTTTAGGTGTTCATTATAAAGATGGTACTAAGAAGATGGAATGAGACGGGGTAGCGGGAATTATCATTAGAAGGATGTACTTAATACATACCTAAACCATATGAAATAGTAAATACATAACTAATTTTCGTTAATTTTATCTGAACTGAACGAGTTTCCTATGCTCCTTAAGCATTGGACCGAAATTTCTAGCAGCAATTTTACAGTTTATTGCCGTGCATTTACAGTTTGAAACTGGATCCTCTGTTTCCAGTATTATACTGTTGTTTTTACAGTATAACTACTAACTTCAACGCAATTTGTTATTATTGTGATGAGAATTTTGTTGTAATGGAATTCATGTAAATGGCATATAAATTGAGGCTGAGCATTTATTGCGCTGAAACGGATATTTAGTTGTATTGGTATTAGTTGTAACAGGATTTTACTGAGTTGAAAAAAAAAAAAAACGAATGTGACAATTTAAGGGGCAAGTAAATAAAGGTGATATGTGACACTTGTTTTAATTTATAGAAGAAGCTTTAAAAAAGCTTATCACCTTCATCCATGTTAAAAAGTAAGTTTTTCAAAAATTGTCACATATCACCTTTATCCAATTGCCAGTTCAATTAAAAACATTATTTTTTCTCAAACACACTGCGAACAAAGCGAATATATTTCCTCTGATTCGAATGAACGTAGGAAAGCTAATAGATATGCCACATTTGACTGCTTATGAATGTGTTAAATAAACACAACTTTCGAAATTTGACAAATTACATTAAAGTCAAACCACCGTTTACGAAAATTGTGGTCTTTTGCTCCACTTGAAAGCGTTAGATAAGAATTCACGCGGCCTCCAAGTTTCGACGTTTGCGTAGTACCGCACGAAAACTTCAGTGATTAATGATGTTGTTTGATTAATTGAAGCTTCGCTTACATTTATTCATTTATTTTTAAAAGCCTGATCGAGCTGCTTGTGACTTTAGGTTCTTAAAACTACTGAGCTATTCATTCAAATGTTAATTAGAGGATTTTGGTTGACTTTCCAGGGCGCTTTTGTTAGACTTCGTTTATTTCTTAGCGAAAATGTTCTTTTAAAAGTTTTGTACTGATAGTTGTTGTGTTTGACTGGCTTTAAGCTCTCGATCGTGAGAAGTTTAGCTATTATAATGGTTTCTTAGTTAGTAATGTATTATTTTAGCTGTGTAGAAATAGTTAAGACTTTGCATACATTTTGTAATTTTTCATGGTTTTTTTTCCTCTTTTCTTCTTTGATCTTGCTACTGCATTTATTGCAATTGCATTTCATATAGAAATCATGTCCCGAAAGTTAGTTTTTTAATACTTAGCTGTGTCATTTAAAGTAGTTATGACTATTTAGATTCTGCAAGAAAATCAACAATCTTCATTCAGTCTCGTTTACAGTAAGCATGCCATTATCCCCATTGTTAGCCTACTTTCCCGTTTAAGACAAATTAAAGACGAAAAAAGCTTCCAGTGTGAAACAATAATTGTTGAAATTATTTGTTTTTTAATTTCATGCTGAAGTTCTAATTGATTTATTTTATTTTCAGCAACGGGAAATGAAAGAAAATTCGGAGTACATTATTTTTAAACACAAAGAGAGAACTCCACAGACTTATTTTTCTGAAAAAAATTATTTATTCAAGAAGAAATTTTAGTATTTATTTTATACAGTATATTTGTCTTATTTATTAATTTTTAATTGCTGGAAACGGATAAAAAAGAAAATCCCAGGAGTTTTATTTTTACCCAAGAAATAGCTATGAACATTTTTTTTCAATGTTTGTTTCTTTTTTTTAAGGTGTTTTCTATTTTTATTTTATTTATTTTTTATTCTTTAAAAACTATTAAAGATTTTTTTAAACAAAACACAAATATATTAGCTGCATTGTTTAAAACGTTTTACTTCTTTATATTTTGGTTTACTTACTCCTTAATGTCTATTTTATCTGAGAGAAGCATATTTCGTTTTAGGAAATCAGGATTAAGCGCCTAAAATATATGTTTGACTTACATTTTCAGTCGCTGACAGTTAGGAGAATATTGATCAGATGCTAAAATGTCAATGTTCATATCAAGGAAAGTAGGCTCGTTTATGTCTGGACATAACTTCTTGTTTGTCTTCATACTGCTACCTACTTTTGTAGTGAAAGTTAATTGTGAAAGTCAGAAGCTATATTGAAAATATTTTTTATTCAAAGATAAAAAGCGCAAGCAAATATTTTGCAAAATGAACACAACCCTATAAATAATTCCTATATTTTTTATATTTTATCAGATATATATATATATATATATATATATATATATATATATATATATATATATATTTCAGTCCTTAACTTATTAATAAAAGGCATTCTGAGAATGAGAATTATGAAGCAGCTATATTTGAAATGTAACCTTAAATTTATCTATCGTAAATATTTAAATAGCGAGCAGTAAAGAAAGGATTGACATTTCCATTTTGTAATCATTGCAAGCCACGTTTTGGAGCTAAGGTTTCAAACATCAAAAGCATCTTTTGAATTTCAGATAATATTTCGTCAAACGTCAGGAGCTGTATTTGTAACTTAAATTGCATTTTAAATCTATGTATAGATTTAAACCGCCAAATATCTTCTATGAAGATTTTAGATTGTACTTTCAGGTAACTAAAAGGATTTTTAGCTTAAGACCAAATAGCGAGGCTCCATGAAAGCATATTTTTGAATCCAAAAGTGCTATTTGAAGTCATCAAAAGACGTTGTATTCAATGGAAATGTTCCACACGTTGAATTGTAACTTGATGTTCCATAAACGGTTAGTCTACAGATTCAGATGGAAATAATCATCTTTAGGGCATTATATCATTCAAAACCTTAAAATGTTTAGTATATTTTTGCTTCTAGCACAAAAACACATTTTAAACAGTATTACATTTCTTTCTGTGAACATTTGGTTGCTCAGAAGGGGTGGTTCATGAGAGTCTTGATTATTGAACTCCAACTGCAATACTAATGATATAAGTTAATACTTTAAAGTGCTTTTTTAAGTAAATGTTAAGATTAAATGCGTTTTACCATTATTTCTACTTTTCAGGAAAAAATATTCAATTTATGTTTCTTTACAATTTTCTAGTTTCACAGAAATCGCTTTTTTTTCACTGCAAAAGATAAATTGTTGTTTTTACAGTATAATACTGAAAGCAGAGGTTTCAGTTCAAAACTGTAAAAGCGCAGTAATAAACTGTAAAACTAGCTATTTTACAGTTAATTACTATGAAACTGACAATTTTACAGTTTATCACAGTAAAATTAACAATGCTACAGCTTATTACCATAAAATTTACTGTATTATACTGTAAAAACAACAGTGTAATACTGGCAGCAGAGGCTCCAGTTTAAAACTGTAGAATGCACAGTAATAAGCTATGAAACTAGCAATTTTGCAGATTATTACTGTAAACTAGCAGTTTTATTTTACTACTGTAAAATTAGCTGTATTATACCATAAAAACAACGTTCATTTTTTAGTGTTGTTTTAAGCTCTGAAACAAAATCGCGAATCGAGTAAATGGCCATGACCTTTGAATTAGCAATCATATCATCAATTTTCTTCAAAGTGGGCTGAAAAAGTTCACTGTCGTTTATTACAAATAATATTAGGAACTTCATCATGTCTATACAAAATTGCGTCTTGAAGACCAGAAAAAAAGGTTGTCAGTCATTAATACAGACATTAAAAAAAACAAAGTATTCAGCTTTACTGCTAAATGTTTGCCTTCTACGGAATGATGTCGCACTAAAAATTCTTCCCAGTCATCACTGAGATCATCACAATTCTCTTCAACTGCTCCTCTTCTCCCGCCTCACCATAAAAATCTAAACATAGAAACCACCTGGCAATGACCATTGTCTTAACAAGAGGCTAAAAAATAAAAAAATTTAAAAAAAGCCCAAACTGGCCCCTATTCTGTTGCTCTGAGGGTTTAAGCAACAGTTCTTAAGGGTTGATTTAACACTGTGCTCACATTGGAAAAAAAATACATGCCGTGTAAAACTGGCCACTAACAGAGATAACCACTAAGTATCGGTTGCGTGTTCACGGGGTTTTACTGTAGTTTTTGACTACCAAAAAACGTTTCTTCAATTCAAACAGAGCAACGTATGAAATGCATACTAGTTACTGTATACTTCCTATTCCCTATACTACTTTTATATTTACTATTTACTGTATATTTACTATTCACTAGACTACTTTTATACTTACTATAATATTTGCAACTTTGCTATTTAATCAATAAAAAAACACACAAAAAAATGGGTAATTCATGAAAAGAAACAATACCACTATTTTCAGAATGTAGTTAAATTTTGCTTAGCCTCATTCTTTCCTGATTCATAATTATTTTTTCTCACTAGCTGAAAACTAAATGTATATACTTAAATGTACGTACATACTTTAGAGATATAAGTATTCGACTCGTTTGTTATCCAATATCCAAACATAAAAAAAAAAAACTCAATTACAGGGGACAAAGAAAACGTCAACAGGGGAAAATTGTTACTGTCTGTTTCCCAGTGCTGAAACCTGCAGTAAATTTACGCATGCTTCAGGTCTACTCTGAGTTTATCAAAATAGGGACAAAAAAGCCCTGGAATCGGAAGGACGTTAATTTTTAGAATGCAGTACACAGTATGAATTATGCTTTCAACAATATGCTCCTTATTATCCGATGATTAATGTGCTTTTACATTAGCAAGGAAAAGGATATGCTGAAAAATTTTGATAACTGAAAAAATTGTCATAATAGAAAACAAGACTTGCTTATGGTGTGCTACTAGCTACTGATCTACCGAAAAAACAAGTGCTTGAGCAGTATAAATTAGAGTAAGCCGTAAGCCCCACCAGAAGGAAGCACCTGTTATCTCTTCAATGCGAAACTGCACTAGAAATTTCATTTTACCAAGAGTATTATGACCAAACGATTACTCTAGGGTCTTTTATATGCTGCAAAATCATACGAAATACAGGCTGCCGATTTTCTAAATCTCAATAATCCACCGTGGATTTGTATGAGGAATAAACATATATACATCCATTTATGTATATATATATATAGATAGGCAACCTTAATAAGTAAGTTATTAATATTTTACATATTTAAATGCACGCTTGTGGTAGTTCCGCAAATCCGTTAACCCTAATATTTTGATTCAGAGAAAAAGTTTTTTTTTTCTAAATTGGAAGGAAAAGCTATTCAAATTATTGAAAACAAACAGCATTCATCATTTAGCTATACATCTTTGTGCGGCGAAATGATGCGAAAGTTTCAAACGAACTCTGCAAATGAAATGTGAAATTTCCCAAAGAGCATTGCATTCAACAATAGCGGCGGATCCAAATTTATTCGAAATCCATGCAAGTGTAAAGAACGGATGAACGAAATTCAAACAATTTGCTTGGCTCAACCAATTCCAGAATATTTTGGGCTTGTTTATTTAGATATAGTTGAAGAGAGCACTTACAGATAAATTTATTGTGATAGATTCCGGGAGCAGCAGTTTTTATGATTAAATTTCGTTAAGGAGGTTAAGGAAATGCACTGACATAGTTATGATTTTTAATTGTGCTATACAATATTGGATTGCATCCATTTATGCGGCTTTATGTACGATATCAATACTAGCTTCCTTTACCTTAAATTTTACCTATATACAAAAATGTGTTATTAAAATGATGCTGGTGTAAGCTTTAAAATGTAACAGCTATATATTTTCTGAACGTATTAAAGCTAACAGTTACAATTAAAGATGTAAGCAGTTAATTCAATTCTAAAGGGAACTAATTGTTCAGGGGCAGACTTTAAACTGAAAACAACTGTAGAGCATAATTTCTTTCATTATAAAAGAAAAAATAATTATTAGTTTGCCGTACTATATCCTTTTTTGAAAAGAGAGATTATTGAAAAAAACTATTTTATACTATATTAGGACTTAAGTTACAAAATACATAAAACAGCCATAAAAAAACCACACAAAAATGGTGGAAAATTTTCGAACTTCCTAAGTTTCGTTAAACGAACCATAAATATAATGTATTTCATATGCCCCACATTACCATTTTCTTTACGCAAAAATTAGCTTATCAGTAAAAGGTTAATTTTTCTTCAGAAATAATTATCAAAATTGTTTTCTAACATTTCCCATATAACTATTTCTATAGAAATATAGTGAAACATTCTCTGAAATAATTTGATACCCAATTTTGAACACGCCTATAAATATTCTATGAAAGTTCTTTCTAGCGAACGTTTTTACGAAGACATAGGTGCAAAGTTTTTAGAGATAATAATCTCTCGTTACATCGCATCTTCTTTTATCACTTATTCGGATCTGTCGCGCTTTTCTATTGTCCCCCGAAAAATATATTTATATTTTTTAACCCATTTATACCCAAGTTTTTTTTTTCGATTTTTTTTTTTCAATTTTTATCTGCTTAAAACTCTTACTTGGAATGGTTTACATATATTTTAGGCGTAAAATCGATTGCCGTTGCCATATTTATTAAGTTATTTAACGTCCTGTTTATGGGACAGTTGGCAGATATGTGCGCAAAATACGACCTTACTTGACTTTACTTTTGCAAAGCAACATTACAGAAGGCATCTGTGATAAATTTTAAGCAAATCATTTTAAAATAGTTTAATTCTATGAAAAATAAGTTCGCAAAAAAAAATTTACTTTCTGTGGCTACCCATGCTGGATCGTCGCTTGACTGATTTGTCTGAAAAAAGCTGTCAATAAATAAACTCTGATGTCCAAACAAGTGGCTGTAACTGGTTCTCTCAAGAGGAAGGACTATTTAACTTGTGAAAAACAGCTTTAGTAAAATGATATACCTATTACAGGTTTTCGTAACAAGCGTCCCGTTTTTAGGCTACTGGGCATAAATGGGTTAAAATGATTTTGTTCATTTAACATCACAGAAGAAAAAGACACATTTCTCAGAAAGAGCCAATATTTTCTGGAATCCTCACTTTAAACATCTGTTTTACAGCTCAGATACTGACTTTTTTTGGAATAACCTTTAGTCAAGGGTACGCGAAAATCGAAAAATAAAGCAGGTGACCCGCGGAACAAATAGTTGGGAACCTCTGCTACAAATCATAATGAAAGTTATTGTTTTTATTTTTTATTTATGTTTAGTTATTTGCTATATTTTTTTTTAACTTACTCTATTCTTTCTAAAGAACAGAAATAGATCCTATGCATTAGACATTTAAAAACTTGCGCCATAGCTTTCATAAAATTTTTAATGAAATTAAGTACTTCTCACCCTGCTTGATAACTGTAATTCAAATGTAGATCCTTTCCTTTAAGATCATGCTCAAGTTAGATATTTTGCTATGAATTAGTACTATAACATAATTTATAATTTTTTAGTATTTTGAAGTACAGTGCAGGGCTGAATTTGTGTGGGGGATCACGGAAACCTAGCTCTTACACCTAACTTTAATTTTTTCATTAGAAATTTAAGCCGTGATACAGTGCTTACACGAGTATTCTCAAAATTTAATGCTTCAATTACTATTACAAGTACAAACCATTATACTAAAAATAATGCAATAAAATACGTTAGGAAACTCCTTAAAAAATAGTAAAATACACAAGATATTGTGCTTAGTTTGAAACTAAAATTAGTTAAACTGTTCGTTGAAATTTCGAATACTTTTGGCTTCATTGAGTTTTGTAACATTTTGAGTTGCTGACAATTTTAGGGAAAAGTTTCTATTTTTTATCTACTCTTAACATGTATATTATACTAGTACCTAATTATATGACAATATCATTAGATGCGCTTATACATTATCATAATATTATAAGAAGAATGAAATAATATTAGTACATAATCAAAGTGTAAGATGAACTCAAATATATCATATATTGACACAAAATTTTTCTGCACAAAATATATCATGTTGTTTTCTAACTAATAAAATTTTCTTTCGAGCATTTTTTTAAAGTCTCTTAATTATTTAATTCCATGAAATATTCGAAATCAGTATGATTTTGTCATTTATCCATTATACAACACAATACTATTAGTTTACTTATAAAGGGACTTACTCTTTAATATATCTCATAAACTGTGTCGCGTAACAGCACAGCTGATTATAACAAACAGTATACAAGGTTTTAAAGCGCATAATAACCAATATTATTGTTATTACAATGCAAAAGATTGTTTGTGTAATATTATTTTTAATATTCCTACCTGACAGCATAAGAAGCATTATCTGGTAATGTAAATGAAATTTTAGAAGAAACAATGTGTTAATCAAACAAAATTTACTCTTTTTTCCTATCAAAAATTTGACCATGCACATAAATATAATAAATATATACTTCCATTCTTGTATTTCTCACTGCAAACCTGATTTTTAATGGTATCAAACAATATGTTTGTGATTAAAAACTATAAAAATAAATGCCTCACAGTGTTTCATTCTACCCCGTCTTCCCTTACATTTTTTCATAGAAGTTATTGCATAATTAATAATTTAATTAAGTGGTAGAGTGTTTGTAAGAGAAATAAAGTAATGTTATATTTGCTAATTTGTTTTCTTAAGAAATATTTGTTTTATTTGGTCAAATGTGCTAAAAAAATTATGGAATCCCAATATGCATTCTTGTCATAATTGTACGAATAGTTCTCTCTTTTCCATTCAACCACTGATTCTTTATGCGTCTCATTATGCATGATATTGTGTAGTGAGTACTGTGCAAGGCAAGTAAATTAGCAAATACTTGTATATATTGTCTTATACTTTTATATTTTAAGCGCATTTAAGTATTTTTCGAATAACTGTTGGAGGTCTGTGTGTCTCTGCATGCAATCTCATCCACGGATGGCAAAAACAAATCTCACCTGTTATTATGAGATGCAGCAAAACCGGAAGTCCAACACCTCTCGGATGACGGTTCCGGCGTGAATCCATAATAAAACAACAAAACCGAAACCAAAGTACCAAAACGAAAAGATCCCAAAACTGATCAAATACTCAACGCAAAATCAGAGTATCAGTGTTTATAGCCAAGTCTAAACAATTATTTCTACCTTGTTTTTCTTTCTTTTTTTTTTCTTTTTCACACATGCAACTACCACTACCAGTGTTCAATTCCACGGCTAACTTGCCGCGCAGCAAAAGCGTGACACTTGCTGACAATTCCACAGAGAATTATAATTTCCGGCTACAATTTCGAACTCCTAATCGCAAAGGGGTGACCGAAAAGGCGTCGACCGAGCGCTGTCGCTGCCTTGCGGCGAAGAGTGGCCGTGGAGCCGTCGCGTGACCGTCACAAAGCCCTTTTCCGATGATTGGCGCCAAGTCGCCAAAACTCGAGGATTTTAGGATAACTCGAAAGTTTTACACGCCTTACCTATCTAGTTGCATGAAATGTGGCATACAGTTACATATTTCATGTTGAATCAGCTTGGAGCTGTGGAGTAAGAGAAATAGGTAACATGATGGAAAATACGCCGATTTATTGATTGCTGCGGTTTAAGATTTGTTTTCAAGGCAAATTTTTAGCAGAATATTTATTTGTTTATTTATTTTCCAAAAAAACTCAAATGTCTGCTATTTTACGGATCAAAAATGTAATTAATAGATTTAGTACGTTTGAACAAAATGTAGTGATTTAGGAAATACATTTTGTAAAGAAACAAAACCAAACGCTGAGTTTTTTGCGAAAAAATTATTTCAAGATTTTTTAAAAATTTACTAACGCATTTCATTTGACGTAGCAATAATATTTTCACGCTGACGGGTCTTTATGCTGCAGTGAAACGTATTATTGATCATGAAAAATTATTTTAAATCTTTCATTTGTATCTTTGCAAAAAAAAAAAAAATCAATAAACATCAATGAATTATTTTAAAAACACGTTAAAAATTTGAAATAAGAAATGCGAAGTATCATACAATAATACCATAATAACTAAAGTTTAAGCATACTTATACAAAAATATGTTTCAGTTACTAAAAATATACAGAATACATGACTTTATCAAAGTCATGAAAAAAATTTAGGCTGTTAAACATTTATTTGAGAGGAGTAAAAAATTAAAGTGCACGGTTAGCTAAACATTGCAAAGAAAAGACATTCAAGTGTGTTTAGAGTATATAGAACTTATGTTATATGATGATGCAAAACCTTTTTTCATAGATCTCTTAAATTATTAAAATATTCGCAGTTGTTTTTTAATTAAACAAAATTATAGGTCTTTTTTTTTTTCAAATAAGTTTCTCTACGCTGCAAAAATGAATGTTGTTTTTACAGTATACTACAGATAATTCTATAGTAATAAACTGAGAACTGTTAATTTTACAGTAATAAACTGTAAAATTTCTACTTTTACAGGACTAAATTGTAAAATTGTTAATTTTACAGTAATAAACTGCAAAACTGCTTATTTTACAGTTTATTACCGTGCATTCTACAGTTTCAAACTGGAACCTCTGCCGCCAGTATTACACTGTTGTTTTTACTGTATAATAAAGCTAAATTTTACGGCAATAAACTGTAAAATTTCTAACTTTACAGTAAATAGCTGTAAAATTGCTAATTTTACAGTTTAGTTCTGCGCATTTCACAGTTCTAAATTGGAACCTCGGCTGCCAGTATTATACTGTTTAAACAACAGTTCATTTTTTGCAGCGTGCCATATAAGTTTCTTCCTATAAAAAATGAAATCATGCAATAAGAAAGTACTTTTTATTAGGAAATAACAAATCTTTTATTTTTTGTCAGTGATTTAGAACGCATATTCATCACATCTACTCCTTACATTTTTTAATCTATCTGAGCAATGTCAAAATGGCGATATGGGGGGTTTAATATCGACCACCACAATAAATTCCAATTTCTCAAGCCGAAAGACCTGTCATAAAGTTTGAGAAGTCTCGTGATGGGACGTGGAGAGCATTTGCGGCGGATGATTTCCTAGTCGAAATATTCATAAAATGGCCATTTTAGGTTAGGCATTCTATTGTTTTATAGGGCCCTATATGCATGATAATTTTTTTTTTCTGTGCAGTTAACTCTTTACATATATATTTATATAATCTAACTTTTTGTTGCTCATTATTTTTGTTTAAAATGAAACAGTGCACTTGGAACTAAAGGGAAAGAAACGCGTTTAATAGCGTTTCTTAATTTCTTTGACAAGTGAAACTTTTTTTATGTGCACTTCTTCCGTAGAACCCTGTATTTTTCTTTGTTTTTATTGCAAAAGGTTCACCTAGGAATGTTGCATAAAAGCTACACTATTGAGCGATAACATAGTTTGAGCGCAACATTCTTAAATACTTTACTTGCAATAAAAACGAAGGTTAGTTATGTATTCAGCTATGTAAAAAGCTTTTTGAAAAAAATCTTTTAATTAGAGTTTCATTAGGTAACCTAAAGTTTAATTTTTTTCGTGCTCTTTTAAACCTCTATGAGAGTATTCAAGTTGCACTGAACCTCCAACATCCATGTATGGGAATGTGGGACAAAGTAAAATAGCGAGCAAAAAGTGAAATAGTAAAATATTTTCACAGTTTGCAGCACCACCTATCCAGAAATATTTTAACTAAGCCAATAGAAATTGTTGGTTCCCGTCAAAAATAAATAGCTCCAGAGAACAACGAAAAAATTGTACAATTTATTTTCAAAATTTGATACCTTTATTGCAATGTTTGTGGTTTTGAGAAAATATTTCTTGTTATTACGAATTTATATTTTTTTGTAATGCTCATTTTAACAATTAATTGAGTTCTACTGGTGTCTACTGCAGTTCTTATTTAGTTTATATTAGGCATGTTTTGATTTTAAATGTTCAATGTAATTTTTCAAGTGCACGCGGGGCAAAGTGAAATAGTTCATTTCGATTGCTTATGCATTTATTTACTAAATCACACGTATTTCTTCATTTATTAATTTATTCATTCTTTTACTTATTAATTCACCTATTTATTCATTAAATCACTAATTTTATTATTCATTCTCTATTTTATTTACTCCCTTCTTTTCTCATATATTACGTCAATAATTTATTTTTATTTATTTATTCGTTTATTACTTCCTTTTACGTAGTAAAGGAAGTATTGTGATCGCGAAAAAAAAATCACTCAAATTTGAGTCTAAATTTTGATTTTGCTCACCCCCAAATGAATGTTCCGTAGTTTTTTCGACCTGTCAGCACGTGCATATGTACCTACCAACATATAAGCAGACTTAAAATCCTTTTCAACCACCCCCGAGTTAATTACGACGAGTTTTCTCGTGACGTCTGTATGTACGTATGTGCGTATGTATGTGGGTCGCATAGCTCAAAAACTATATGCCGTAGAAGCTTCTAGCTTTGTATGTAGGCTCTGAGGATGGTCTAGTTGTGCACCTCCCCTTGTGGTTGCATTTGAATGTTCCCAAGGGGATGTTTTACCCTTTTTTGGGGGTAAATCAGTGTTAATTTCAATGCAGACTCAAGTGATATGAATTGGCGCGACCACTTGGTGACATATCGCCAAGCTGGTGACAAATTTGGCAAAAAAATTATTTTTTGAATTTGGGTTCAACTTGACGCTATTGGCGATACTTTGCGAAAAATTCCCTGAATGATATTAAAATCAGCAATATTTAGGAAATTAATCATTGTAAAATATTTTTTGCATTGTTTCGTGGCAGATTAGGGGCGTATATATTTGAATTGTTACCTTGCTCACTCCAAGCACTTTTTTTAACACTTAAGGCAACTACTAAGAAATTTACACGTAAAAGGAAGTAGTGTGGGGTCCATACCAGATTTTTTTTTCATTAATAATTCAATTATTCGTTTATTTATACATTTATTTAATGAAAATAACTGTAACTCATTAAATAGAAAATGTTTTGTTACAAAAATATTGTATTTTTCACTTTGCCCCATTGTTTTTTGAGGTGAAAAAATTCCACATTTTTTTGAAGGTGCAAAATAACTGCCAGAAATAAAAAATAACCTTTCAACGACAGTATTATTACAAAATACATTATTCTTTCTCTATGTACACTGATTTATAGAACACATTTCCCATTTGTTCATTTTGGAATTTTGGTATGCTATTTTAACAATTTCACTTTGCCTCACATTCCCTTACTAGTATATTTTCAAAAAGACGTTTTATAGTCAATGAGCATATCAAATGATAATGAAGAGAAAAAGAATTACCTGCTTTTAATTAATTGCTTGAAGTTAGCCTTATCGTAAAAACAAAAAAATGTTTCTATTTACTATTCATTTCCACGAAATTGAACTACCTACTAAACAGCTAAAAATTTAAAATGCAGACTAAAGTCTCAAACTTTTTGAATAGAGAAAACGTATGGAAAACTGAACAAAAACATCACACTGTTCATACAAATATATCTACTAATACTTTTGTTTTTGTTTGAAACATAACTACAGTAAACCTACTCCAGTAGTCAGAGAAATTTATTATTTATTTCTCTTCTTAGGGCTTGAATATTTTTTCTCGGTTCCTTGGAGAACTTATAATCCTATTTCATTGTAAGAAATGAATGTTGTTTTAGAGTATAGTACAGTATTTTCGTAGTATAGTACAGATAATTTTACAGTAATAAACTGTAAAATTGCTACTTTTACAGTACTTAACTGAAAAATTACTAATTTTACAGTTATAAACTGTAGAATTGCTAATTTAACAATTTATTACCGTGCATTTTACAGTTTTAAACTGGAATCTCTGTTGCCAGTATTATACTGTTGTTTTTACAGTATAATGCAGCTAAATTTTACGGTTTTTAAACTGTAAAAATACTTTTTTCGGTAAGAAACTGTAAAATTGCTAATTTTACAGTTTATTACTGTGCGATTTGCAGTTTTAAATTGGAACCTGTGCTGCCAGTATTATACTGTAAAAACAACACTTGGTTTTTTGCAGTGTAATTGAAAACCAACCGTAGCCTAATGGAAACAAATTCAATAATTACTGAATATCACTTCTTTCTTCATTGTATCAATTTCATTAATTTTTGAATTTCAGTTTTTTTTTATCTATAACTTGTTAAAACAATGTTACTAGCAAACTTCTGCAGATACCATTTACGGACTAAGGTAATTGTTTTGTGTCCATAACTAGGACATCGACCTCTGACAAATTCGATTTAGGTAAATACTGTAGGTTCGACTATTCGAAAACTGAAAAGATTTTTGGCCTTTATCCAGAATTCGAGCCGTGATTTCCTCCCAAATACTTTCAGGGACTGTTGCTAAAACACTGAAATTAAATTAAATGATGCTTTGAGAAAAGGAAAATTTTCTAATGACTTTCGTCTTTTCTCATGGGGAGTTTCTTCAAATGAATCCTAACAACTTCGCTTTCTGACAAATAAAAGCTTAAAATTAATTTTCTCGTTCGAGGAAGGAAGGAATTGTTTTCTACAACTTTGCATAAATCATTAAACACCTATCTTGTCCTTCTTATACGAAACAACCTAATTTCCTAATTAGGCATTTCTTTGCACGACATAGACGTTATTTTCTATTCGTAAATTTTAAAAATTCCTGAAGTTTTCTCTACTTACCAATTATTTTTTCCTTCTTTCGCATCTTACTTCAAATTATTATTACTGTTTTTATGTCTTTGAGTTCGCTTTTCTTTATCAAGTATTCCTCTTCATATCGCTTATCATAATCGTCTTTCCAGAAGACATCTATTTCCTCTCCTCTTTTTTCTTTAAGTCTTCGAATTGTAAGTAGAATATCCAGAATTAGCGCCATTAACATTACGACCGATCTTGCTGTCCGAACTTAATTTTTTACTGCGAAACTGGTTTTCGGAATCCGTTGCGTTTTTAGCACGCCGAACCATCGGCTTCCGTCGCCGCTTTAGAGTGCTGGATGTCATCAGTGCAGACAGCCGTCCAATTTTTTGGTAACGATTTCATTGGCTCTAGCCAGGTGCGCGTTCTCTATAATTAGTGGGGGAATACCGTCACGTGACTTTTGGACGGCCAGTGCGAAAGCTCGAAATTTTTCACATCCGTCTGTTTCGTCTGAAAAACCACTTCGCTCGGACGGAACGGTCGTAATGTGAATAGCCCCTTAAAGGGGGGGGTGGCTAAGCCAGTTTTTACTTCCATGCAGCTTGAAATACTGCAAATATTGATAGTAAGGCTTCAAATTGGGAATTGAGGAATATTTCCGTGGATATAACAAGCTACTCCTCGCTTTCACTCCAGACTCATACAACAAGAACTGTTATTTAAAAAATCAGAATATTCGCTTACCCCCCCCCCCCCTCCGGCAGGACGTTACAAAGAAATGGAATTCTGCATTTGTGTTTCTATATTCCCTTTTTAGCCTACTTTCCCTTTAAAAATAAAAGAAAGACGAAAAAAGTATTAAAAGTAGCTTAATGCATCGAAAAAATATCGCCAAGTTCAAAAAATATCGCCAAGTTAAAAAAAATATCGCCAAGTCCAAAAAATATCGCCAAGTTAAAAAAATAAAGAGGTAAAATGAATATCGAAAAATTAAAAATTTGAAAGTAGGGTATTGAGATGGGGAATTTGTGTGTCTGTCGGTCTGTCGGTCGGTCTGTCTGTCTGTCCCCCCCTAATAACTTTTGAATGAACATTCCGATTTGGACAAACTTTTTTTTGTTGGAAAGATCTCGACGAGTACAGCTCATTCCCATATTTGATTTTTTGATTTGAACAATTTTTGGTTCAACTTTGAGCCGTTCAAATAACCGGTCCCGCGATACTAACTTTTTAATGAACAGTCCGATTTGAACAAACTTTTTTTTGTTGGAAAGAACTTTTCAAGGATACTTCATTCCCGTATTTACATTTCCGATTTGAACAATTTTTCGTTCAACATTGAACCGCTCAAGCAAGCTGTCACCCCTAATAACTTTTGAGTAAACAGTGCGAAAAAAATGACTGACTGTGCAGACGATTTTTTGTTTATTTATTCATTTGTTTTATTGAATTTATTATTATTATTATTATTATTTTTGGCAGACGATTTTTTTTGTAACAAAAATGTTTCATTCACTAGGGCATTTTATTCTTAATTTATATTTAACAACTGACAACGGATTAAAAGTGAAATTCGAGACATTTTATCAACGGACGAGTTTTTTTTCTTTTTTTTTTCTTTTTTTTTTCTTTCTTTGATAAAATGTGTTTTGATGTACTTTGTACTTTTAATTTTTTTTTGAAAACAATTGAGGAATTTTACTACGGAAGAACTGTAACAGTTACATTCTTTAAAAGGTGCGACAAAACTTTATTTATTCATTTATTTACTTTTTATGTGTCTATTTCATCTGATGAGAGAGGTATATTTTGCTTTTAAAGGTATGTTTGACATAATTTTTAGTCTTAGATAATCAAGAGAATAATGATCAGATGCTAGAATGCCGATGTCGATGTACGGGAAAGTAGGCTCGTTTAGTTCTTGACAGAACTTCTTGTTTCTCCACTAATTATAGAAACATTGTCTCTCGGTTAAAAAAATTTCCTCTGAAGATATTCTTGGAATTCGAGCGATTACGTTTCTCTTTACTCTGCAAAAAAAAAAAAAATAATAATTGTTGTTTTTACGATAAAATTCTCGCAGCCGTTGTTCCAATTTAACCCTTTACTGCACGATTTTTTATATTTTCATGAAAAAAAATCATACGTTACATTTTAATAGCTCTGAGTTCAGGAAAATGAAGAAAAAAATTAATCTTAAAAATGTGCACCAAAAATGATGTTTTAATTGTTTGTTCTACATATGGCACAAAGCACATAGCATATGCTTTGTATACCGATAAGTGTAATAATCTACAATGTGTTTTGTGCCATAAGTGGTACAAACAAATTTGCCCTTAAGTGTATTTAAACATTTTTAGAACAAAGGAAATAATGACTAAGCACACCTCTAACGGAAATACAGACACTCTTTTTTTCAAAAGCAAGAACTGTAATACCTAGACTAGTACAACTAACTACTGTATAAACATCACACTAAATTATTATAGCAATGTTCCAGAAGGGGCACAAAACTCAGTTTAACTGCATTTAAACATCATAAAAATTTATGAGGGTTTTTTTTTTTTTGGTGTGTGCCAGATCAGGCACACCGTGCAGTGAAGGGTTAAAAGTCTAAAGTGCACAGTAATAAACTATAAAGCTAGAAATTTTAGTTTCTTGCTGTAAAGTAAGCAATTTTACAGTTTATTGCCACAAAATTTAACTGTATTATACTGTAAAAACAACAGTATAATACTGGATTCCAGTTTAAAACTAAAATGCAAGGTAATAAACTGCAAAATTAGCAATTTAACAGTTTATTACTGTAATATTGGCAGTTTTAGTTTAGTACTGTAAAGTACGCAATTTTAGTTTATTATTGTAAAATTAGCAATTTTTACAGTTCCTTAATATAAAATTAGCTGTATTATACTGTAAAAACAACATTCATTTTTTACAGTGTACGTCCAATACGTCCTAAAAATCGGTGCATTTTCAAAGGGGCATGCGTCCCTACACATTTTTATTTATTAACTACGCGCACAACCCTAGTATTTAATAGACACACCCCTAAACAAGACTCTGAAATGGTATCAAAAGCATGCATTTAGATCTTTATCATAAATTTCTAAATTTATAAATTTTTTATATCTATGTCATTAATTCAGTACTTTTATTATCCCTTTCCCTTATTTATTACTTGTTTTCATATATCTATTAGTGTTTATTTTCAGACTTGTCCTCGCACTTGAACTTATGCTCCTATCAATATATTTCTTGTTACCAGCTTTTAACATTAATGATATGCCTTGATTCCAATTCTCTTCCAGTTTTCTGTTTTCATCATAGTTTTTTCCCATTTATCATCATTCTTCTACCGTTATTGAACTTTGTTTACTCTGAACTTTTTTTTTGTATTAATCAATATCTTCCTTGTATCTCAATCAATATGTACTTGATATTACTTCCAATTGTGATTTTGTTACTATTGCTCTTATCAAGAAGCGATAGTTTCGTCTTTTGACATGATTAACGTGTTGCATACGTACTTATCAATACGCATACAGTCTAAAATTTTTAGCTAGTTCCCTTTTAGCTAGTTTTGCTATCTATTCTCTAAAATATGCTTTCTTATTTCTTATTTGTAGACTAGCATTCATAGTTTCCTCACCTTCATATTTTCATCTGTTTATTTATTATCGCTATTTATTAAGCTATATCTTATATATTACATCTATATCCATTCCTTAGCTTATCTAATGCATCCCCATCTCGTTTTACTTTATTTTATACCAGCTGTACGAGCACGGCTGTGCTCGAATAATAAAGTTAAAAAGAGACGCTGTGTGAGCGCATGTAAATTTTCCATCCATCTAAAAAGAACGACTTTGTTGCATTAATAAAAATATGCGCACATAATCTTACCTAGACTTCAAGCATATAGTCTATGAAGCAATGAGAAAATCCTGATGTACTGATTATAACCAGTCAAAACCTTTTTTACCAAAGAGAGATCCATCTCATTAAAATACGCTTAAAATCATTCAAAACTACCATAGCCAGATATTTTAAAGTTAACACAGATAAAACAATCACTTACAACATCCATTCCGAAAGAAATTGACGATTTAAAAAACAATAAATCAATTATAAGTTCCATTAAAATGTAAAGCAATCAAAGCAATAGTTTAAATTAAAACTGAAAAACGATATCTGCAGACGATATTTATTTAATAGTGAAAATGTTTCAATTTAATTCTTTTTTAATGAAACAGAAGGGCTTGGAACGCTGTAAAATAAAGTTTAAAAAAACGTGTTTTAAAAATATAAATAATAAAAAATGAAACAATCAAATAAACTAAAAGACATTATCGTAGTAACAAAATAAAAGTTAATTTCTGTTGATTAAATAAATTCAATTCCACCATAGTTTTTTATTTTTTTCTTAAGCTCAACTATTTAGGTGTATTGCATATTTAGAATTGTTTGGCTTGCTCAAGGTAAGCCTTGAATTTCGGGATCCTAAAAACAATTGTTACAGCTCCTCTAATAATCGTAGAAACCCCGAACTTACGTCATTTTTAGCAGACAATTCCAAGCTTTCGAATGACATAAATTTTGAAAATGTACATAAAATATTTTTTCGCCGTTATCTCAAATTTATGTGAAAAATGAGCTAAGAATACGTAAAATGGGGTTAATCGGAACACTTTTCAGCTTTGATTGTCAAAAAAGTAGTTGAAAGATTTTTTTTATTTGATTTTTTGGGTCAAAACTTTGGTCTTGCTTTGCTTTTGATACTCCAAGCAAAGACAAAGCATGTTTAATAGTTTTTATTTGTATATGTAGGAATTTAGGGGTGTTCCGAATCACCCCGCTAAAAGGGCTCAATCGGAATACATGTTAAAGTTTTTATTTTTTCTAATTTAACCTGTAATAAGTCTCACAAACATGAATAATATTGATGGGGAAGAATAAGAACAGATAGTTGCTGTCAAATAAAAATTTATTTTCTATACCAGTAAACGTTTATAATTTGTCAAAATTGAAAATAATTTTTAACTTATGAAAAATTAAAATCAATTTTAAGAAATGTTTTTGAAATGAAATACAAATATTTAACATAAAATGAAGTCACTCATGTCGTCCACAAATATGTACGTGTCCTTAAAACTAGCACTTGTGGCTTGACTTAAGTTGTTCCGTAACATCTGGGATGAATGCTGCCTTTTCTTTAGTTTCTTGAAATCTCTATGCTTCGGGGATTGTCCTGTAAGATTTTCCAACTTATTCATCACTGTCTGTGTGCTAGACTTTTGCTATATAAAGTCTGTATGACTTTCCCAAATGCATTTTAAGTAAAAATATGTCTAATGGAGCAAAAATCTTTTAAAATCTGCAACTTTCTGTCATTCTAAGATCAAGTTGCTCACGAGAATGGATAAACAGTTATAAGTCCCTGTTCCTGTCTTGACTCGAAGAATTGGGGCTAAAATCTTGATTTTTCAAACAGTTTCCTTTAAATAAGTTTAAATTGGAACAAAGTGTTCCGACTCACCCCTCAAATCCTTATCCTATGACTTTTTGAAGAATTTTTCATTTTTATGCCACAATTAAAATATGTTGTCTCTTCTAATGTGGTACTCTGTTGCTATTGTTTTTATTGTCTTGTGCCAGCCAGGCTGGCAATTTGGGGTGCACGGCTTCACTTTTGCAACTGTACCATAATTTGGTGTGAAGTACGACTTCCACAGTACACGCTTGCCATAGGTACCCGTTTATGGGGTAGGCAACCTTTCACAGCATAACAACACATTCACACAAAGAAAGGACAAGGACAGGAGAGAAAAAGCACATCCATGCCCAGGCCGGGATTCGAACCCGGGACCACAACACCCGTGGCATACTGCTCTGATCACTAGACAAGGTGGTCGGCTACTCTGTTGCTCATATATGTACAATTAAAAAATTAGATTTTTCGTATAAAGGGTTCTGTAGTTACATACGAAGTTTTGCAGACCATGAAGACTTGATGTTTTTAGCTTCTCGCTGGCAGCCTTGCACAGAAGCCAATAGTGTTGCCAGAATGACAAAAAAAAATTCTTATTTCTTATAAAACTACCTTTCGAAAAAAAATCAACTGCCAAAAACATCCGACGGTATATTTATGAAGAATTTCTTTGTATGATCAGGAAGTTTTGTTCCGAATCACCCCGCTATTCCTATGCACCCCATTTTACGATATGTTTTAGTTCAAATAAAATATTTTTTTGTTCTTATCTTGCAATTGCTCCCTTAATATTCATTTGAAGCATTATCTGTTAATGCATTATTCTCATCAAACTAAGCCCAACTAAAACTTGCTTTTATTATTTGTTATCAAATTTATTGAGATATTCAACCTGGCATTACTTGCTTCTATTATTTGCTAAATTTCTTGATTTAATTGTAACTTGAGTATTGTAACTTTTAATTTATAACGTGAAAATCAATAAAATAATAATCTAGAAAAGTCAAATTTGATAGAAATCTTACTAAATCGGGAACTTTCAGCTACCCCTTTAAAGCAGATGTCATCAAGGTGCCTCATTTAATGATCAGTAGAGGCACATAAAGTTTTGCATTGCAAATGAAATACAACGCTGTCATATCTAACAATCATAACCTCTACTAATAATAATCTTTAAATTAGTTTTTAAAAAAGTAAAAAATACGCTTTTAAATGCACTTCGTCAACATTTAATATAAGTAATATATTTTACATTTTATAGTTTAGCCTTTAGTATTAATAATATTATTAAATATATATCACATTTATGTTTGCAAAGAACGTGAATTTTATCTTTTACTCAGAGTTACATACAAACCCACAAATGAAACTAATACGAGTACGGGTCCTGCTCCACATCAGCAGAAAAAGCGACCGAAACCGAAGGCAGAAACCAAAGGCAGAAACCAAAAATCCGGATACTTTCCATAGGAACACCATTTAATCCATTTTACGTTTCTGCTTTATTTTTCTGCTTTACGTCAATGTGGATCAGGGCCTTAAAAGCGTATTAACAATTAATTTAAATTTAAAATGTATGGTATTTCCTTAGACCTAATTATTGCCCTAATTATTGCCCTAATATAGGCCTAAATAATTGAACACAAGCAGGTGCCTTGTAGCAGTATCTGATTTGACATTTAATTATTTCTGCATGATTTTTCAACTTTTAATCTGTGTGGGTCAAACATTTCTTACGATGGGTAAAAGCTCCCTCAAGTGGGGAGGTTTGACCCGGCTGTGACACTTAAAAAGTTAGTAATTAAAAAAATTAATGAATAATTTAAAAACAAACCAAGTGATGAAAAAGTTGCCTTTCATCATAAGGAAATAAATAATGTCAATGTGAAAATTTTCTAACGGTTAGAAAAAAATAGAAAAATGCATTTGTAAAAAGAGGGTCAAAAGTCCATAGTTTCCTCTACATTAAAAATATACAGGGTGTCCACTTCAATCGTGGACCAATAGCTAATTTCTAAACCGTTAGAGATAAGCATATAGTTTATTTAGGAAAAAATCTCCAAATTACGAAAGGAATTTTGGGTCTATTCAATGTTTTTCAAAAAATCAAATTTTGAAAGAGTTACGAAATTTAAATTTTTATACAGCCCCCCAGTCCTATCAATCATATTTAGTAAAAAATTCTTGACACTGTAACGTTTCAAACTAAAAAAAAATCACTCTTCTACCACAAAAATTGACCGAGTTATGACGTTTTGAAAAATCAAGATTTTGAATGATTTCACATACGGTCCCTTAAGCGATCTCTCGATGACGTCATGGAATAATGCAAAATCTTGATTTTTCAAAACGTCATAACTCGGTCAATTTTTGTGGTAGAAGAGTGATTTTTTTTTAGTTTTAAACGTTACAGTGTCAAGAATGTTTTGTTAAATATGATTGATAGGACTGGGGGGCTGTATAAAAATTTAAATTTTGTAACTCTTTCAAAATTTGATTTTTTGAAAAACATTGAATTGACCCAAAATTCCTTTCGTAATTTGGAGATTTTTTCCTAAATAAACTATTTGCTTATCTCTAACGGTTTAGAAATTAGCTATTGGTCCACGATTGGAGTGGACACCCTGTATTTCATTACAATGCTCATAACCAAACTTAAAATTTAAATCACTTAATTTTGTTAAAACCTAAGTGCAAACAGTTTCTCACTTAGTAGCGAAAATCTAAAATTCCAACTTTATTTTTCAAGAGAAGTTAACGTGTCTTATTTAGTTAGTAACTGGTCAGTTTTTTCTCTAAAGACATTTCCATGCCAAGATGTTTAATTAACTTGTGACTCAAAAATATAAAACAAATTCGATCATATTTAAAAAGGGTAACTGCATAACATTTTCTGAAAAATAGTTGATTACTGCAACTTATTATCTAGAGCTGAAAGAAAAATACTTTTGAACATGAATACGCAACATTTTAGGATAAAAATATCAAATCTGAAATGCTTTTAGGAAAAAGACCGGAAGGCAAAAGCGGAAAACAAACTTGAAGAAACGAAGAAACTTTTGAAATGTAACCACAAGAGAAAATCCCGCTTTCAAATCTCTGAACACAATGTAATATGAAATTTTCTGGAATACATTTCACTGTCTAGCATTTGAAATTTCATTCTGAAAAGAAAATAACTTGATAAATAATAATGAAACGGGAAACGATTGATGAAACTGTTGTTTTTACTGCATTGTTTCTGTTAAATAAAATTCATGATTTAACAGACTTGTGTTTCTGTAAAAACAGCAAATTATGAGATTTTCTTGGACATTATTAATGTTAGACATGTCTGTGTTTTATGATGTTAGTAAAGAAAAGAGTTTAAGAAAGTTTGAGGAAAAGATCTTCGCACCCAAAGAGGAAATATGAGGACTATTGAGAGCGATCATAATGGTATGCGTTGTCTTTAACCAATCTGAAAATTCCTATTTTGCAAACGCACTGGCTTTGGAAGCTATGACTGCACTGTAAAAAATGTATGCAACCTTACTTTATAAAAGCGGTTGAAGCATAGCTGCCTCCAACGCAATGCAGAAACTTAACTGATAAAACTGGTGTAACGTTACCCACCACTTATAACGTTACTCCCGTTTTATCAATTAAGTTACTTCATTTCATTGGAGACAGCATTGGATGCTGAATGCTGTCCCCGCTTTTATGGAGTAAAGTTACGCAATTTTTTACAAGAATCGGGCTGATTATTACTTAATTTAACTAAAACAAACGTACACATAAATAATTAAAATGCAAATAAATTAATGTACTATATAAAAGTATTCGTAAAAGCAATGTAGATCAACCCTACTAAAATAGGAGCAAAAAGTCTCCGAAGAGACATGATGAAGACTATACGGTTTAATGCTTTACAAATAAACATAATGTTGAAATAACTTCACTGCTTTGCTACACTGTATTTTGCTTTTGTTCTCAAAACATCCATTTCCTCTGAAGTTTTATATAAATGGGTTAAGATGCATAACATGGGAAACTATATATATTTTCCAACGATAAATTTTTTTCAAAGAGACTTTTTCATATCTGTCTGAAGAACTACGTAAATACAGAGAAATTCAAAATAAATATTATAATAGAATTTTTCTTCTCTTAGAAGTTGTTAATATTCATATATGCGTTTTATTTTTATATTTGATGGTAAATTTAATATTGAAAAAGCATAAGGGAAATATTGCTTTTAAAGGAAAACTAGCTTTATGGCAATAAGCAAAACAGAAGTATATTATTTATCCAAAAAATATCAATTCAAGGAATGAAGAAGCTAAATAAATCTGATTTTTGAAATTTTTTACTTCCTTTTACGTAGTAAAGGAAGTATTGTGATCGCGAAAAAAAATCACTCAAATTCGGGTCTAAATTTTGATTTTGCTCACCCCCGAATGAATGTTCGGTAGTTTTTTCGACCTGTCAGCACGTGCATATGTACCCACCAACATATAAGCAGCCGAAAAATCCTTTTCAACCACGCGAGTTAATTACGACGAATTTTCTCGTGACGTCTGTATGTACGTATGTGCGTATGTGTGTCGCACTACTCAAAAACTATATGCCGTAGAAGCTTCTAGTTTGGTATGTAGGCTCTGAAGATCGATCTGGTTGTGCACCTCCCCTTGTGGTTGCATTCGAATGTTCCTAAGTGGGTGTTTTGCCCCTTTTTGGGGTAAATCAGTGTTAATTTCAATGCAGGCTGAAGTGATATGAATTGGCGCGACAGTTTAGCGATGCATGAGCCAAGCTTTTGGTCGCCAAGTATTTGATGCCAACTTGGTGATATATCGCCAAGTTGGTGACAAATCTGGCGAAAAAAATTATTTTTTGAATTTGGGTTCCATTTGGCGCTATTGGCGATATTTTGCGAAAAATCCACTGAAGGATGTTAAAATCGGAGACATTTAGAAAATTAATCATTGTAAAACAATTTTTTGCATTGTTTTGTGGCAAACTAGGGTTGTAGAGGTTTGAATTGTTATCTTGCTCACTCCAAGCACTATACAACAATACTTAACCCAAGTAGCACACTTCGTTTTTTAAAGGTTTTAAAATGGTTATTAACGTTGTAACAACCGCTTAAAAACGTTTATAAAACGTTTAAAGGTTATTTGTGCTACCTGGGAAGGCATCTACTAAGAAATTTACGCGTAAAGAGAAGTAGTGTGGGGTCCATACCAGATTTTTTTTTTCTTGCCCTCATGTGCCTATTATCGGTAGATAAAATCATAAAGTTCGCCAAAATTTAAAAATAGTTACCAAGCATGGCGAGAAATGAAACAAAACTTTACTTCACCGTCTGTATGTGGTAGGACAGCCATCTGCAAAGCGCGTGGAAGACATCGTCCATTTCTCACCGCAACAACCTAAATGTAGCATTTATTTATTTATTTATTTATTTTTGAAATTTGGCATACTTAAAGGCATATTTCCATAACAGTTACATTGGGGCAAATAATTTGGGCGCCCAAAAACATATTTTACGACTCTCTTTCGATTACCACTTACAGTCGAGACCGCTTATTAGAATATCGGTTAAAATAATATCCCGCTTAATTTTCAATGTACCAAACAGTTGTAATGCATTAATTTGATCCCGGATAATGGAATATCCCTCTTATTGGAATATTTCTTCATGTAAAAATGGCTATTCCATTAAGCGAACTCGACTGCATATTGATTTTTTTTTTCTTTTTTTTTTTTTTTTTTTTCTTTTTTTTCTAGCATATGGTTCCCCAATAAGGATGAATTCGGAAAATTCACCCAAATACATAATTAATTATCTTATCAAGGAACCATACGACTGGTGTAATAATGAAAACCGTTCAGATGGGTAATTTTCGAAAAATATCGAGACATTTTTGACGTAAAAATTATGTGGTCTCGTCAGGCCGTTATCGAGATAATGTCTTGAAGTCTTACGAAATTTTAAAAAAAGCCCTAAATTTAAGGACTTGTCGAGAAATGGATCACGCTATTTCAGTCTGCATATGCAGGACGTTTATCTAACAATCATAGGAAGGATGTCTGCAATTCCACACTAAAACTAGCTAAATTTGGTTTTTTTTTTTTTTTTTTTTTTTCAATTTAATTTTTTTAACGTTTTGCAACATTTTAAGACCTTGTATTTCAATAACAGGTCATGCGTCCAAAAACATCTTTTACATAGGTCTTTAAATTATCACTTATGTTTTTTAAAAAAACTCATTATTACTAACGCCTCCTAAATACTACATGCCTACTGCTTTCTGGTTTTTAGCACAGAGCAAAATTTCTCCCTTGGTTTATAACGCACTGCCATCTATCGAAATTCCTCCAGACAGAAAAATTTCCGATTGCTTGATTGAATTTAATTTTAAAAATTAGACAATCAAAAATTTAATTCGAATATTCATTGGATTTATCACTACCCCAAGTAGCATCAACTGATCGGATTTTGCTCGGCTGATCATCGAGCTCCTCGTAAACTGATCCCGTAACGCACGATGACATCGTTCCGGTCAGTATCCGAGCACGGTTTTCGATGAGCTACTTTTCATCGAAAAGCGATATCCTTCCAATCAAATTTCCCGATGAAAATAAACCGAGCTATATTCCATTGGAAAACGATATCCTTCCGATCAAGTTTCCCGATTAAATTCATCGGCACGGGACTGTTCTGCTCGTAAATTGCTCCAAATCTCATCGTATTTCGAGCAAAACTCATCGGATTTTGCTGCTCGAATTCTGTTTGGCCGATGAGACATGCTGGATCATCGGCCGATGAGAATTTCATCGGTTTTCGATGAATGGCCGATCATCGGCCGATGAGATGATGCTGCTAGGGATAACAACGGCATCATCGGATTGCGGCAAGGTGGCGCTGAAAGTGGAACAAATGTCTCCTGTAGTGAAGCAAATGTAGTAGGCATTTAGTATTTATGAGGCGTTGTATTAAACTCTGTACCTCAGAACCAGACTAACGTAAGTCCATTTTCGTCATTTTTCAGTAGAGGGGAAAAACGATGTATTCGACAATCGTTTTTCCCCTCTACCGAAAAATGACGAAAATGGACTTACGTTAGTCTGGTTCTGAGGTACAGAACTGTCGTATGATTTCCTGGTCAGTGTATGAACATCTGAAGGAATATTCCTAAAATAAATAGAGATTTGTTGCTATGTGACCACGTTCACATTTACTGGAGGTCCGACAAAGATACCTATCATTCTCTCCAGCTCGGTTATACCATCCAGAGATTGCAGCAAATAGAATGTTACTTTCAGAAAAAATAAATAAAAAAAACTTACGTTATGGAAAGAAAAAACGCAAATTTAGTGATGTGATAATCGTAGTAATTCATATGAATTGCACATCATATCATTATTTTTCTTGCAGTGAATGTAACCATGACACTTGTCGCTTTGAAAAAAAATAAGAAAGAAAGAAAGATTCTTGTAAATTACCTAACTATGATTAATAAATTTAAAAGCAGACACAAAACATTAATATTTCAAGCTGTTTTCCTTAATCTACCAAAACATTAAATATGTAAAAATAGTTTAATATAAAATTAAATAAAAAACACCACTGCCAAAAATTTGACGACGTAAATGCATCCCTATTTGTGTAAGCCAAAAACAAATATTTATTTTAAATGTTGAGCACTTAAAGTATTAAATCAACTTTGTTTTCCTAAAACTGCCTCAAATAAGATTTAAATCCTTAATTTGTTTGAACAAAATTTATTAACGTTATACTTTTTTAAAAAATACGAAAGAAGTTTCAGTCGAGATGATTATTAAATTATATCTAGTCATGAAACTCCCTGAAGAAATTTAGCTAGTGTTTGATTTGAAAGAGTTATTTGCACAAACCCACACGAAATTTGTGTTCTTAAAATAAAGAAAGTTAAGAGCACATAGTTGTAAATACAGTGCGTTTCGAAATGATAGGTCCACCAGTAAAAACGAAAGTTATGCTGGTAAAAAAAGTTGTATTGTGTACAAAGTACTATTTTATGAATTACATTTCTTCATTCAATGTAAAATAGCTCATAAATAATTTACAAATAAAAGAAATAATGAGGGAATCCTAAAATTAGATGAAACAGCTGTTTCAAAAAGATAGGTCCACTGAACCATGACTGAACCAAGCATCAAATAAATGTTGAATTAATAAGAACTTTTTCTGATTTTTTTCCTGAATAAGCTCATAAATACTATTTGGCATGGTTTCTACAAGTTTTTGCAAACAATTTGTCCCGATTTTTGACCATTTGGAGGAAATAGTCCTTTTTAAGTCTGCAGTACTGTTGTACTGCCTTCCGCCTGCATACACCGCTCTTGCGAGTATACCCCACATGTTTTCTACTGGATTCAGGTCGGGGCCTGCAAGGTGGCTAATCGATAATATGTACAACATTATCCAGAAACCATTCAAAAGTGGACTTTGCAGAGTGCAGAGGAGCATTGTCCGGTTGGAACATGAAGAATGGGCCCCCAATGGGTTCTGATTGTGGAAGAAAATATTGTTCAAACAGCTTGTTATAGCCAGCAGCATTCAAACGATTGTCTACAAATGCTATATCAGTTTTTCCTGTCCCTCTGAATCGGGCACACACCATAACGGAACCACCATCAGCTTGCCTCTTCGAGAATATCTGTCTATCGTTACGCAGATCGTGCCAGTAATAATGCCAACCATCTGGACCATCCAGGTTGAATTCCTTTTTATCACTGAATATCACACGATGCCTATCTTGTTTCCAGGACATCACTTCCTGCGCGAATTTCAATCTCTTTTCTTTGTGCTTTTTAGTCAATTTCGGAGCCGCTTTCCTTTTCCCGTAAACTAAATTGCCGAACTTCTTTACCGCTCTGTGGACTGTAGATTTTGATATTGAAGGGTTTAGTTGTTTGGCCAAAGTGGATATGCTCATTATTTCCAGATTTTAGGTCCCTTACGATAGTGCTTCGTTGTCGGGGTGTCACTTTTGATGGGCGGCCAGATGATTTTTTACTGCTATAAGCATTTCTAAATAGCAAAAAATTGTTTGCAACACTTTGCGATCTGTTTAAAAGCTTACCTATTTCTCTATTCGATTTTCCAGACTGTTTAAATGCATCAATTTTCCCCTGCTCAACCAGCGAAAGACTGCAACGACAACCCGTTTTGTTTGACTACAAAGTGCTGTTCAAATCTGTTTAAATACCTCCACAGCAGCAAGCATAATCCCGTAGTAAGACTAAGCAACGATACTTATGCAAATTTTTGGAAATAAACGTGGTTGGGGCAAAATTTCTGAAGGCGGACCTATCTTTTTGAAACGGTCTGAAAATGAAAATTTGTATCAAATAAGAAGAAATGATTTATTTTTAAGAAATTTCATCAAACATAGTTAAAACAAATACAGATATATAATCACTATCAAAAAAAGTGATTCTTATTCTTAATTAAGAGTCGAAATTTTGAAAAATAAGGGTGGACCTATCATTTCGAGACGCGCTGTATACTTAAGGATGATTATAATTACACAAGAAATAAGATTGAAAAAGTAAAAATGAAAATTCTTGGGAAATATTTAAAAATAGTTGAATATTCCTACAGTTACACTAATAAGATAATGCGCTAAAGCAAGTAAAAAGAAAATCCTCTTTCCAGAATACTTGAAAGAGAAATTAATACTTTCAATTGTTCATTTTATATAATTAAGAAACAATACAACTTCAATTTTGAAAATACAACTCCATTTGCTGAGTATAAATTTATACACAATAATTAAAAATCAAAGGGAACAATAGTATTATTTGAACAAGAAATGCATCCAAAAGCACAGACGCTCTGTAATTCTACAACAAAATTTAAAATTTTAACACAATTTATGAAATCATTTTGGGTATTCAAACTATACAAAATAACAAAATATAGCTTTTTCCCAAGCCTGAATTCCTGTCATAATCGGAGTTGAAATCTAACATTCAGAGAATAGGGACCGGTCTTTCTTTTCCGAACCAGCATTTCTACCATGGCTGCAGAATTGAAGTCGGATTCATTCAATGATTCAGAGTTGAAGACCCTAACATTCTAAGAGTACAAATCAGTCCATTTTTTTCTGAGGTCGTACTTCTGCCACGACTGCAAGGTCGGAGTCAAGGAGTCAGAGTCTGAATCGAAGGCTCTAAAATTCTAAGAATATGAGTCGATCATTTTTTTCCGAGCCTGCATTTATGCCATGGCTGAGTTGTTAGAGTCGTAGTTAAGTCAGGAAATTCAAAAAGTATCTTTCGGTTCCCTTAAGGGGCTTCAAATATCCCGTTTAGAGTAAAATTCATGAATTTTTGCTCTCTTCGTTCCTTCTTTTAGTACGTCATAGAGCCTAAAAGTTTTGCACTGGTAGAAAAAATATGACAAAAAAAAAAATCTGGTATGGGCCCCACACTACTTCCTTTTACGTGTAAATTTCTTAATAGTTGCCTTAAGTGTCAAAAAAAGGGCTTGGAGTGAGCAAGGTAACAATTCAAATATTTACTCCCCTAATCTGCCACAAAACAATGCCAAAAAAAAGGTTTTACAATGATTAATCTCCTAAATATCGCCGATTTTAACATCATTCAGTGGATTTTTCGCAAAATATCGCCAATAGCGCCAAATTGAACCAAAATAAAAAAAATAAATTTTTTCGCCACATTTGCCGCCAACTTGGCGATATGTCGCCACATTGGCGTCAAACACTTGGCGACTAAAAGCTTGGCGACATATCGCCAAGTGGTCGCGCCAATTCATATCACTTGAGTCTGCATTGAAATTAACACTGATTTACCCCAAAAAAAGGGGTAAAACACCCCCTTGGGAACATTCAAATGCAACCACAAGGGGAGGTGCACAACTAGACCATACTCAGAGCCTACATACCAAGCTAGAAGTTTCTACGGTATATAGTTTTTGAGTTATGCGAGCCACATACGCACATACATCCGCACATACGTACATACAGACGTCACGAGAAAACTCGTCGTAATTAACTCGGGGGTGGTTGAAAAGGATTTTTCGGCTGCTTATATGTTGGTAGGTACATATGCACGTGCTGACAGGTCGAAAAAACTACTGAACATTCATTCGGGGGTGAGCAAAATCAAAATTTAGACTCAAATTTGACTGATTTTTTTTTCGCGATCACAATACTTCCTTTACTACGTAAAAGGAAGTAAAAACAAAAGAAAAGTCACATCTATCGATTCCTCTTGAGCTCCCAAATTTTCCCCTTTGCGCAAGATTTAAAACAAAAAAAAAGTAATCGCACAACTGAAAAAATGTTTTGGATACATATACTACTACGTATGAAAAAATTGTTATGTAATACATCTTGTATACTTTTTACATTTCTCTTGTTTAAGAAAAATCCCAGCACTCAGTCCGAGGAAGTGGTGTACAGTGAGTTCCGTCCGAAAGTACCCAACTTAACCGCCGTACCCTTTCATTCAGTCAATTTCAGTAATTTAATATTATTCGACGTCAGTTTTTATATTGTAATCAGATTTGCTGCAGCCTCGGTGGAGACAAACTTGGAGACGGCTCCAATTTCCCAACTATCGTAAAACCGCAGCAAAAACGGGGTACAAGGGCGAAATTGGAAAGTATTGTAAAAGCATTGCTTGGATTAATTACAAACATTTTATTTGTTAGCAAATAGAAAATGGCAACAGTTAAAAAGTTTAAATCACTGAACATTTTAGGACGTTTTGATACCAATTGAATAGCAGGAAATCAACCATTTAATGGAATATATTTCTCACTGTTGATAAGGCGGAAAAAAACTCAAAAATCTCCCCCCCCCACCCACTTCCTCCGCCCTGAAGCGATTGGCGCTAAAATTTAATCGGAGCTTGCTTTTATATCGATTTAATATTATTCCAAATTTTATTCAAATCGCAGCAATGTTTCATGAGATATAGCAGTTGCAATAACAAAATAAGCACGTTTAACTGCACGACCACCCTTGAAGCTATTTGCCCAAAAATTCAATCAGCCTTTGTACCCTCTAACACAGTGGTGGCCAACCCGCGGCAAGCGTGCCACAACGTGGCACGGCAGAGCCGTAACAGTGGCACGCGAAGACTTTTTGAAAAAAATTCAAAAATTGAGGGAAAATGTCGATCTCAAAAATATTGATAAAAACTAAAACCTTTGAACTGATAAATATAATGATATTGTGACGATTAATTGTCAGGAGGATGGCTTACAAATTGTTTTTACTACTATTGCAAAGTACTTAGCGTTAGTTTCGGGGCTTCTGGCATCCAACGAGAGCTATGACGTTACAATGCTTTGTAAAGCATATTTGTGCTTGACATGAATGAAACTTTCGATGCTGCCAAATGGATTATTGATCTGCAATAGTTTCAGCCTCGGGTGATGAAATTAAAAAAAAAAAAAGAAAAGTTAACTCTGCAAGTAAAATTAAGAAACCAGATTGGACAAAATTCGGTATGGTTGCAAAAATGAAGATCCTGAAATTTTTTTTTTTTTTTTTTTTACATTACTTGAAAATAATTTGGGAAAAAGAACTTCAAAAGTATCATCGAATTATTTATCGCTAACTTCTTGACAAAGAATGAGACTTTTTCTCTGCTAGCTATAAGTGTTTTGCGAACTTTTCCCAGGAGAAAGAAGGGAGCATGGCAAATTACTCCTTCATTGAAATGTGCAATAGCTGTCCAAAGGAAAATAGTTATAAGATTTTAGAATGTTAGGGAGTGTGTTTTCTAAAATGTCTGGAAGGAGAGCAATGAGGACTTGCTACTTAGGAATGAAGAATAGCAAATGAATTTAGCTATGTCATCTCTCATTATCCGGCGTTTAAGGAATTTAAATTAAAGATGGTACAAAAAAAGTTTCCTAAACCAGTATGGGCCATCTACATTCTTTAATGATGAAACTTCAGTTTCTTTCTCTCTACTTTGGAGGAAAAAGAATAAAACATTAAATTTAATACTGAAAGTATCAACCCTAATTTAATAATTTTTCAATGATATATGGCGAAAATTTTACACCTATTTTAAGTATACATTCAGTGTTGGGTTTGATGATTTTTAGGATCATAAAAAAAATGCTGATCTTTTCAAATTCTTTGTCTATTTCTCTGCAAGACACTACTTTTGTTATCCTTCTGAAATCCAAATCAGAACTACTGACCTTTTGCATTGGTAATCAAATATAAGAGCTTACTTCAACAGAAAATCCTTTACGTAATATAGAAATTTATAGCAACAATTTTTTTTTTCACATTTGCACACTTTAGCCGTCTGATGCTGTCGTAGATTTGATTCAAAATACGCTTCTAAACGAATATTTTCTGTTATGAATGCAGAAAAATCTAAATACCGTTGAATATTAATTGGCAGCACCTGAAACACTTCAACTTCTTAGGATTCTTAAGAACTAATCCTAAAATTAAAGACTTGGTAAAAAAGATACAGACTCATAAACCGCATTAAAAACAGACTGTTTAATTTTTAGAGTAGAATGTTTAATGTTATTTGTTTCTTTTTTAAGTATAAGTCAACTGACAGAACTTATAAAAGTGTTTATTAGCGACAACTCTTAAATTCGGACTTGTTTTATCTTTATTATCATTTAGATTTCAATTGCTCTGACTAACGAGAAAAAAATGTTTCATTTGAGTAAGAATTACATAGTCAGATAACCTAAAATGTATTTTTAACTTATTTTAAAAAAATTCCCGTTTGTTGGAAAAATACAATGTGGCACGCTGAGCCTTTTCTCTTCAGATAGTGGCACTCTCCCTAAAAAGGTTGGCCACTCCTGCTCTAACATATACTTGAGGATCAATTTTTGTTGATTCTGTTCATTACTTCTCGAAATATAGCAGTCACATTAAATGAGAAAAATGGTTAACCTGTGCTTTGGGTCCCTTTTCTCGCCAAACACGGATTTCGATTTTGTCGCCATATAAACGCCATTTTTGCATAATGTCTCTCGGAGCTTTCAACTACGCGAGACAACAAGGAAAAACGCGCCAGTTGGCGATTTTTTTTGAAAATGCGCCAAGCAGGGACCCAAAGCGCATTTTTTTTCGATTTCTCAACCTCCCTTTGAGATATAGACACAGAAATTGAATCACACCTGCAACTAATAGGATCTACCTTTAGATCAATTATCGTTTGATTCCGCCAGTTACTTCTTGAGATATAGCAAATACCCAAGAGCAGAAAGCATGCGATTGCCCCCCCCCCCCTCCCTTGGAGGAATTCTCTAACCAAAGTCAGGTGCACCAGTTCACATAAGGGCACATATATGTAAATAAATGTGTTCGATTTTTTGCTGAAGTTTTTGCTCTAGCGCGGTCACAAAAACTGGTCACACATATACAGACTTACACACACGCAGATAGACAGACAGACGTTTTCCAAAAATAGTCAAAATGGACTCAGCCCACCTTAAAACGTGCAAATCCGTCGAAATTCGAAAATTTTCACGAATCCAATACTTTCTTCTACACATTAGATATAGAAGAAAGTAAAAAGAAAAATAAATAAAAGATCGGTTGTTAAAATTCGTGAATGAGCCTTAAAGAGAAAAAATTTGTGGGCCTGAGAAAAACGAAAAGGTAGTGTTTAATGTCCCTCTTTTTCCCCTCACCAAGTTTACTTACAAACACACAACAATGATAGAGCATATCCATACTAGGGCATATTGATTATTGAAAAAAAAAAGGTTTTTCGCTCCAACCTAATCTATGAAATATGTAATATATTTAGAGAAAGAGAGATGGATAGAGAAAAATCTTCACAAATAAGTTTTGGGAACGTAATTAATGTTTTCAAAACAAAAATTTATTACTTTCCAAAAAAAAAAAAAAAAACATTAATTAAGAGTAAATGAGTACCAGGTAAATCAACTGATATTAGCAAATTCTTCAAGTTTTTTACAAGTCCATAATAGAACTAATTATTTCCATTATTGCTATTAAAAGAATATTGATCCGTATCATATTCTCATGTTTATTTTTCATTACGCATGAAATATTTTATGCAAGTGGTTTTGTTTTTCTTTTGAATCACAAAGAAAAGTAATTATTCCTAAGCAAACTGTAAAATATTAATTTACTGTGTATCATTGTCGGGAAAAAGCACTAAATCGAATTTTGCTTCTTAATTAAAAATACGCTACATTGCTAATAAAGGCTTCTTTATTTTGAATTTTAAGGAGGGTATTTTCCTTTTCTAATTATTACAATTGTCTGTTGCAGATAAGATATTAAACAAGAAACATGCTTTTATTAAAAACAATATAGGAATTCCAAAAAATAATAAGCTCATTATAAAAATTCTGCATGTTTTTAAATGATGAAATAAAAATTCAGTTTTAATGTCAATGTAATTCATTGCTTAAATAAATATTAAACATATAAAATCCACATTTTCTTGAATTTGTTTACTTAGGCAGAGTGCTGAAATTAAACGAACCACCATAAATCATAATTTTAAAGGATCTCTTTTAATTATTTTTACCTAGCAGTATGATTGAAAATTAATCACATTCGGCAAAACTTTGAAATTATGTTAAATATTTTTGTGATACCTTTTTAGTTTTATGCAAATGTATTTTGAGTGGAGGCCTTCTTTTGTAACTCAAAAACTAAAAATTCGCAGTTTCATATAGCTTTGCTGATAACACGAAAAAAGGGACAAATTAAGGAAGACCGGGGATAGTTAACCCTTCACTGCACAATTTTTTATATTTTCATGAAAAAAATCATTTGTTACCTTTTAAATAGCCCTCAGTTCAGGAAAAATGAAGAAAAAAATTAATCTTAAAAATGTGCACCAAAAATGATGTTTTAATTGTTTGTTCTATATATGGCACAAAGCACATAGCATATGCTTTGTATACCGATAAGTGTAATAATCTACAATGTGTTTTGTGCCATAAGTGGTATAAACAAATTTTCCACTAAGTGTATTTAGACATTTTTAGAACAAAGGAAATAATGACTAAGCACACTTCTCACGGAAATGCAGACACTCTTTCTTTCAAAAGCAAGAACTGTAATACCTAGACTAGTGCAACTAACTAGTGCATAAAAATCACATTAAACTGTTATAGCAAGGTTCCAGAAGGGGCACAAAGCTCAGTTTAACTGCATTTAAAAATGATAGGAATATATGAGGGTTTATTTGGTTTGTGCCAGATCTGGCACACCGTGCAGTGATGCAGTGAAGGGTTAACATATTTTTTACTTTTCGACTTTTCTAATTTTTTCCGTAGTACTTACGGTAAATGTGATTTATGCCGCCTCTGATATTACAACATGCTAGCTACAAAAAAAAAAAAAAAAACACTAGAAACATCATCTAAAAATAGCAGAAAAACTCGCGAAACTTTTTTTTCGAAGGAGCCTCAACAGTACCAACTTATCCCGGAGCAAGGGTAAGTTGGCATATGTATCGGAGTAAGTTGGCATCTCTCGGAGTAAACTGGCATAACTTGAGTCGAAAATGGAAAATATATAGCAATATAACATTTTTTTAAAGTCCTTATTTCAAAAGATTATAAGGTAATATGTCAAAACAAAGTTTGAAAAAACATGTATAAGCTAATTCCCATACATGTTTCTTCAAACTTTGTTGAAAGTAGGTAGTAAGTTTACAAGTAGGTTACAAATTTTCATGTCAACTGCAAAAGATGGGTCCTTACTCATCACAATTGGGGGTACATCTTTCATAGAACTTTATTTTTGGGGTACCAGACTGCGTCGGGTGACTCTGGCCACTTTTAATACTGTGTAGTTTTCACTATAGTATAGACTAAAAAGTTCTCGTTATCGACTTGAAATATTTTCCCCAAATAATTGATGCCCCTACTTCACTTCCACATACGTACCAACATGGTACACTGTTAAAACAACAGGTTGCACAAGGCGCCTTTAAAGGTGAAACATTGTAGCACCAGCTGCACCCCCCCCCCCTGCGGGGTTCCAGTTGACTCGCTATGGCACCCTTGAAGGTGCCACTTGGCGCCATGTAGTACCCTGTCGGTGTCCTATGGCACCCCAAAGGTGACCCATGACTCCCTGAGGAGCCAAATGGCACTTTCAAGAGTGCCATAGGGGGTCAAGTGGTATCAGGGAGTGCCGCCGATGTTACAACGTTTCACCCTTAAAGGTGCCTTGTTCAAACTGTAGTTTTAACAGTGTAGGAAGCCAACAACAGCATTTAACGCTGTCTCACCTGCAGGTGGCTGGGGCTGTAAGAAGTGTTGGTTGGGGCAGACTAGATCCAGTAGGAATTGGCTCGTCTTCATTCTCCTCATTAGACCGGAGAAACAAGAGACCATAGCTATCTCATCCTTACAGCTGAGAGGAACCTTCCTATTTGTTTGCATCTTCGTGCATCTTCGTGCTACCACTTTCTCTTATTTTTGAGACGTCTTTACTCCCATTTCATACATATTTCACACATTATGAGATGTTAACTTAAATCTATCAGAAACACTTTTAAGTAAATCAAAAAATGTCCTGACATTTCTTTGATTGAAGCTGCTTGTCCTAGCTAGGCTGGTCGCCTTAGGAGTAAGAAGAGGCAGCATTGGATGCTGCTTCATGCAGTAAGAAAACCAATACGGTCCTGCCATCTGCTTATCTTTACAACTTTTTGGAATTTAAATTTAATTTCAGTCAGTGAATTGATATGCGAATTTTCTTACCTCCTTTGGTGTGTGTCCAAAATAGATTTTAGAAGCTTCAATCACGTATTCAGACAGCATGAATCAGTCAGCATAGATTTCTAACCTATGCCAAGCTAACTGTGCCAACTAGCTCCGAAGGCCTTTTTTAGAAAATATAGCGGCCCTACCCGGAATTCAAACGACTGCAAATGCAGTTAGTGCATTAATCGTCAGGCTATTAGTCACTGTATCCACCATAAACTCTTGGAATACTTGAAAAAAAATTGTAAGTCTACTGAAAAATGAAAAATAAATCGGAAAAAGGATTACTTATCAGCTTAGCAAAACACAAAAAAATCCGCCATCTTCGAACGCACGATAGCAAGACACTGAAACTGTTGTGGATGATGCATTAGGTTGCCAAGTATGTCCCATCATGACGACAGCGCTGTGGACACTCTGTGTTAGAAAATAAAAGCACAATGCCGACTTACACCTTATGGCTTATATCCCCGGTCTCCCCTACATTAAGCAGAATTAAGCAGAAAATAAGAAATTAGCAACGACCGTAAACAAAGAAATACCAAATTCATGCTGCACAATATATGTACCTTTATCTTTGAGTAATGTTAGTACACTAATGGGCAATTCCACGGTAACTTACGTTACATTTCGACCAACTCTTATGCATTTAGTACCTCAGTACAGACAAATTTTGTTGTACAAATATTGTATGAAAGCATTTTTTGAAAATGACAGTTGAAAGCAAAATTAAAATGCAAAAATATTCGATGCATTTAAATTTTATAAAATCTAGCAGTCAAAGATAAGGCAGTAACTTGCGTTACACAAAAAGGGAATGACATAATATGAAAATTGGTTCTGAGGCAAATTTCTCCTCTATTACAGCTGTTTTATTGTTTGAAGCATAATTTATCAGTTCCTTATAATGCTTAGGAATATATTTTCATTAATTTAAAAATTTATTTCAAAAATTGAAAATTATGGGAATTTTGAACTAGGTAACTTATGTTACAATAACTTACGTTACAAAATTTACTTACAAGCATATCTTTATTACAAAAATTAATGAATGAAAATTACAGCTTAGTTTAGATCGAAACATTGAAAATTAACAATTATGAATTAAATTTACAGAAATTTAATATCAAACTCAATGAAAAATCAAAAATATTACATAACATAAGACTTAAATCTATACTGGCTGCTGCTATTAACAAGTTCAGGCAATTCAATTTTTCAAATCATTCTTTCTTTCTTATTATAAATTTCATCTGTCGTTACTGGCCATTTCTAATTGGTTCCAACAGCAGCCATTACTTATATTTTAAACTCGTTTTCTTCAATAATCGTCACAACTCAAGGATACAATGTATTTTCGTACTTTACCACACACCATTCACCAGCTTTTATCTCTCTTTTTTCTTCTTGTTCCTTAAAATACTTAACTAAACGAAACCCCGTAGTTTGTTAATTTCTAGTTCTTAAATGGTCATTGTCAATGTGCGGACCTTCAGAAAGTATTTTTGATAAATTTTGCTTTTTCTAACATATTTCAA
>JAXGGA010011074.1:0-44015 GCA_038373865.1 Uloborus plumipes
CCTGATATCTATTGCATAACTAACGATAATATCATTTATTTATGCGTCGCTCTAAAGATAAATATTTCACTTATGCGCCGAATTTTACGTAAAATGTTAAAAAATATATCTATTTTCTTTGAAAAATAAGCATTTTCTTCACTTTCCTCTTTAATCTTTTGCCTTTATTGCTCACGGAAGGCATTTTTCCGCATGTACTGGAGTTCGGAGAGGGACAATTACCTATTATGGAACATTTTAAAGGGAACAGTTTGCAATTAGATACTCTACAACTTTTGTTTTCTCTTTATCATTGTAGTTACGTTACAGTAATTGCCAAACCGTAGTAATATGCCCGTTGTCTATAAAAACATCCTTATTAATTCTCTCATTAGAACCTATATTGTGTTTTAGTCCTTTAAATAGGCTTGTTCACTTAGACGTCTCTCTCACTTATGCGCCTTTTTCTGTTGGTCTCTCGGGCCGGCGCATAAGTGAGAGTTCACTGTAAGTGGTGAAGTATGGGGTAGAATTCAATCTAGAAAAAGAGATTTTTTTTTTTTTTTTTTTCATGTAAGCAAACTTTCCTAAAATTGGTGTGGAAACATAGGGAAGAATTTTGAACCAGTTTTCGGTGAAATGTCCGCCGTGTAATCAAACTTTCTTAAAGTTAGTGATTAAACATCAGGTGGATTTTTTGAACTGCTATTAGTGGGCTTATCTTCATGTGACTAATCAATATTTTCTAAAGTTAGTGATTAAACATCAGGTAGATTTTTTGAACCGTTATTAGTAGGCTGATATTCATGTGACTAATCAAAATTTTCTAAAGTTAGGGATGAAACATAAGGAAACATTTTGAACCAGTTTTTAGTGAAATTGCTCGTCATGTAGGGGAGAGCGGGGCTAAAAGTTCCGTTTTTTAATCAAGCTCAAAATTCGTTTTGAAAACTTGGTTCTAGAATAAATATTCAGAGGTTAAAACCTAGTATTAAATGTCCCTTTGATATACAGACTGTTTTTTGAGTTCTATTTCGTAAGATTTTTGAATAATTAATTTCATAACAAGTAAAGCCGAAAAGGAACAACAAACCCCGCCTTGGGGCAAGTTGTTCCGTGGGTGGGGCAAATTGTTCCGAGATTAACAAGACAATGAATAACGATGCTGATTTCGAATTTAACCACTCTGCGATAAGAATAACTCATTAAAAACATAATTTGTGAAAAAAACAATGGTTTATATTAGTATAACTTTATTTAAGGGCTACAAAAATATCGTTTAAATAATCAGCTGTTTTCTCGTACTTACTACGACTTTTTTACTTCCTCTTACGTAGCAAAGGAAGTTATTATAGATATTATATATATAATCGACCACCCTCGAGTTAATTACGACGATTTTTCTCGTGACGTCTATATGTACACATGTATGTATGTGCGTATGTATGTCACATAACTTAAAAACTGTATGACGTGGAAGTTTCTACTTTGATATGTAGGCTCTGAGGGAGGTCCAGTTGTGCACCTCCCCTTGTAGTTGCAACTGAATGTTCCCAGGGGGGTTACCCTTTTTTTTGGGGGGGGGGTAAATCAGTATTAATTTGTAGACACAAGTGGTATGAATTGGCACTAGGCGATATATCGCCAAGCTTTTGGTCGCCACGTGTTTGACGCCAACTTGGCGACATATCGCCATGTTGGCGAGGAAAAATGAATTCCGGTACAATTTGGCGCTGTTGGCGATATTTTGAGAAAAAATCAGTAGAATGATATTGAAATCGGCCATATGTAAAAAATTCATCATTGTAAAACTTTTTTTTGCATTGTTTCATGGCAATCTAGGGATGTAAATGTTTTATTTGTTGCGCTATTTTAACACTGAAGGCATCTACTAAGAAAAAGGATGTAGTGTGGGGTCCATAACAGATTTTTTGTGCTGGATGCCGGCAAAATATCGACTTTAAATAATCTAATCGGGACTTTTAGACGCGCGTCGCTAGACAAAAGTTTTATTCTCAAGGAAGACCGTGTAAAGCCGGGCAACGCATCTAGTAAATTGTAAACTGAAAAACATTCATATGGTAAAATACAGTAAGGACAGTGCAACATGTAAAAATTACATATGATAATTAACAGCTTCAACAGCTAATAAGCTAAAATAATTGGTTCAGTTTTCAGTTATAACAGGGATTAAGCTAAAATTTGAAATAAGATCCTCCAAAAATATGATTTTTATATTAAAGTATGAAATATATTTCGATATCTTGCATAGTTTGCTCTTCGAAAATTTTATATCTAATATATATCTATCGGATGGACTGAATATTTCAGGATTTATTTTTGGTGAAAGTATACCATCTCACTTTCGGTCTTTCACAGTAACATATAATATTTATTTATATGTGTACTTATTTACTGTATCACTGCTACAGATGAATAGGGCAAGAGATTCCTTCGGGATACTTGCTAATTTTTCTGGGGCAAGTTGTTTCGCGGAACAACTTGCCCCCAAAAAAGGGAACAACTAGCCCCAAAAGCACATGTCTTTAAAACATCAAATTATAGGTTAGGTAACGAAACGTAAATGGTTTCAGCGTATGGTATTAGGGTGCACAATCTATCTTCATAGAAAAATACCACAAAACTTAACACTAACTATTAAATTTTGGTCAAAAGACCAAAAATACCAAAAACGACAATATATTACTTTCGTAGATCAGTCATGCACGTGCTACGGCTTTTACTACACCCGAACCGCCACTGGGCTTTCTCTAAAAGTAGTCCTGCCACTATGTGCGCTATAAACAGATTAGAGAGGCGACTATCAAGCTAGAGACTAAAAACTATTGAGATTAGGCTGGATTAATGACTGCCAAATCGCGCGAGAAAAATTCATAAACTTGTTACGGACGAGAACAAAGTGGTGTTACAGACGTAACATCTGCTGATTTGAAAGTAGAAAACCAGTATTTTAAAGCAGGAATAAAAACAGAGTTTTTTGCACTAAAAACTAATACAGTAGCATAATTAACACATTATTTTGAAGTCTTTAAGTTATACTGTGACAGTTTTAGAAATTTTGGGTAAGTCTGGGGAGATGAAGCATATGCCGATATGTCAATATGTAACAAATTTAATGCATCGTTAAGTACAATTATTAATTGTATTTCCCAAGAAGTGATTGACACAATACAGGACAAAGTCGCTAGAATGGGCCGTTTACAGACAAATTATAATTTGAGTTTGTTTTCTCTGAAAATTTAATGCAAAATGGAGCTGACTACATGATAAAAAAATACGGAGGAATCTGTTAATTTCCTCCCCTGGATATGCAGTGCATTGGTCTTAGGAGAACTTAAAAATTATTGAAAAATGCGTTGATGTCTAATAGCAGAATACTGAAGTACCAAACTAAAATTTAACCTTCTTAGGTTGACAGGTTGGTCAATTTTGATAATTTTTTTTTTGAAAGACAAAATGTGTCCTTTTTCGTCCGACGTTCTCGAAATTCGGAACGGCATTTTCGTATTCTGTTCGAAAACAATGCATCGTCGCGGGCTTTTGGCACTATTCAGCGATGTTAGCCTCACCGCTCCGTCTCTTACCAGATTTTGGACGTCTAGCTTTAAAACTCTTTTCGCATCGGGGCATAGTGAAATGAATGATTTAACTACTTGTTTCCTGCACACTCGTGGAGTTATTGCACAACACTGATGAAACAACGAGAAAGAGAGCAGTCGCCTTGATCAGTAAGTGCTCGTTTACTAAGAATCTTACTCATCTGCCAAACCTTGGTGCATGTGTACCATGCCCTCCAAACTCCATCCACACAGCTGCCCTTTGCCTATGTGACGTGTAGCAAAAATAAAAATGCCAGTGGAGGGTATGAGATTATAATCGAGTTATACCATAATGTAGTATTTGTGTTCGAAAGATTCGTGTTCTTAATGAAATATAGATGAGAGATACAATTACATGACACCAACATGAATTAAGTAATTGAAGATTTCAAAATCAGATATAGTCCTAGAACTTTTAGTACTCGTTACGCAGTATTGTGCTAGAATATATTCATTGTGATGTGCTTCATGTCCTGGTGGGCTTCGCTTACCGTATTTAGAGATTGGAAGTATTTACTTTTGCTGTGACGGACGTAACATAAGAGCCAATTTGTTCTGTCCGATAAATGTTACGCTGTCTGCGCTAACAAGGCTATAGTATATTTAAAAACTAAATCACACTTGTCTCATATTTTCTCACTATGGTGGGCAATTTACTCCTAAGAATAATTGCCAATAAATAGGACCATTGTAAGGGTTGTTTGTGGTTTTTGAATTTTTGATTTTGTTAGGACTCGTTAATGACAAACTGTTTGCTTCCTGCCTTGAGTTTGTTACAGAAACACGTAACACATCAAAAGACTTCTTTTTTTCAAAACTTCAATTTACACCATACTAGACCAATTACAAAAGAGGAAATTAATGAATGGCTAAATTATTGTAGTGTAGTCCGTCTAATTGTAGGTTAAAAATTGTGCTACAAGTCAGTTAAGTTTTTGTTATTTATTTTGTCGGATGAGAAATATGCGCAGTTGAAAATGTGTTCTTTTTCTACTGAGTTTTTTACAAGTTGACTCGTGCCGTAACGTACTTCTCCAAACTTATGAAGACGCACTAGTAGTGTTATTCTAGAAGATACTCTCAACTCAGAAAGTAAACCAAAGCGAAGGATTCTGTAAAAATATACATTCTTAAGCTGCTTTAGAACTATGAAGTGGTATAACATAGCAATCTACATACTTCTCAATAAGGAAATTTTTGTCCACAATTGGTTTTCACTTTTCATGGAATGGCCCTACTGTAAAATAAGAATTCTACTTCACAGTTTAATATACTGTGTAAGCTTACTATAAAACGTTAGCTGTAGTTATACTGTATAAAACAATCGAGTTCATTTTGTGGCTAGTGTGAATGTGACTGCTGTTGTGTAAAGATTACTAATATAGTGAGCATCCTCTTGGTTGCATGTTAGCTGTGATCTTAGCACGCAGGCGAACGCACAGGGGTTGATTGCGGCAATCCGATGTTCAACAAAAGGATTTTTGGTTTAAGCAACATTGGCTATATTTAGGTAGTTGTTGTTTTAAAGTCTTTTTTTCATCGCTTTCCTTGTCGCATCATGAAGCTCGTGCGAGCGAAAACGACTCCTTTCTGCGAGACCCAGTGCTCGATCCCCCCCGTACATAAGGCTCTGCCAGTCTTGTGCGTGTGCCACCATTAAGGCGCGCTGTGGATGCGTTGGCACAGAGAATTTGACGCCCAGTGTTACCGCCAGCAGCTCGGCGAGGCAGTGGGCTGCTCTCCGCGATGCGAAACTGCACTTGCGCTGATAGAGTGTAAGTTTTGCCGAAGGATGTTCAATGTCAATACGAATGATCCCAAGGGATTCTTGTTACATGCCGCACCACAAGCGGTACGACATGGCGGGCGCTGGGGATTTTTCTGCATCGACGCGAAATATTCCACCGACTAGGCCACTGTCAGGTCAGAACCCAGGCTTGGAGTAATCATGCGCTGATTACCGTAATAGTTAAGTTAAAACGTAATCGATCACGATTTTTCTGTAGATTCGAAATCATAAATCCTAAGATGTGGAAATGGGACACACCGTAATCGTGTAATCGTAATTTTTAATTCATATACATTGTCACATGTGTAAATGCGTAAATAGTAATCTTTCTATTCGCAATAATCGTAATTGTAATCTTCTTTTCAATAATCGTAATTTAGCCTTGTAATCGGTGAATCTAACTTTTTTTTCAAAATATTTTCAGCCACAAGTTAATCTTGTTTATGCTTAGTATGTTTATGTTCATCTATTGAAATCAATAAATATATCAAAAAAAGGAAAAATTGCATATTTATCGTTTTGTTTAAAACATTTTTCATGTTTTAAAAGATGTTAAAATTTTACTTGAGAATTTATAAAAATTTCATCTAAAAATTTTAAGAGATTTTGTCAGAACATTATAATTCCAATATTGTTTACATGTAGACAATTTATAAATTGCCAATATATATTTTTCGTGATAATATAATTTTCACCAAAAAATAAATATGGTTAAATTTAACAGATTATATTATTACTTGTTGTGTGCAATAGTGTATAATATTTTAAGGAAGTTTTAAATTTAACATGGTTTCGTTTTCCTTCCCCTTAACTAATAAGGTGCACTGAAACTGTGACCCCCTCCCGAACAAAAATTTCTGGATCCATCCCCCTCTGTATATATATAAAATATATTATATTCCTCCCGAAAGCTGTAAGTCGTGTAATCAAAATCGTAATCGGCGTATAATAATCGTAATCGATTACATCTCCATATATTATTTCTCTAAGCCGAATCCTATAGCCCGGTGCGAAACTCGCATCATATTACTTTATCGGAATTGCAAGAAAATTTATGATTTTGAAGCTTATCCCGCGCGGCTATTGACGAAAATTAGACCCACCCTCTTGAAAAGTGTCGGTTCGGTTTTTTATCTCGTGAACTTCAATTGGCTTTGGGCAAGCAAAATTGACTCTATCTAGCGAAATAATTGTCGTAGTTCGTCTCCATTTTGGTTTCATTGTCGAAGAGATTAAAACAAAAAAATGCGTTTCTTTAGAAACGTTTTCTTCTCCGCTAGCGCCCGCTGTAACGAGAATCTCGAAAATCCACGTTTAGCGACTTATAAGCGATTGAAGTTTGAAAAAGTTAAAATTTTTTGCTCAACGCTTTAAAATCGTTGCATTGTTGTTCAAATCAATTTTGAATGCGACATTTCAAGCCAAGGCTTAGCTCGGTAAACCTTAATTGTAACTTTTATTGTTTCAAAATACTATGGTAGTTTTGCGATAACGTTAGTATTTAGTTTAGTGGTAGCCTTGGGTATTTGATTTTAATATAGGGTATCACTTTTGAACGTGTCTTTAATCTTTTTGAAAAGTTGTCAGAACGACGGCAGTAGATGGCGATGTTGTGCAAATGAAGCCAATAAAAATTGTCGTATTAAATTTTAAGTTTAGAGTTTTTTTTTTTTTTTTTTTTTTTTTTGCGGAATTGCGCACGGGTCACCTAGTTTTTTACATAATCTAATCGTTGCCGTAATTGTAATTGTGATTTGGCAGAAGACTGTAATCGTAATCGTAATTGTAATCTCCAATTTTTCATGCTTGTAATCATAATCGTAATGGATTACATTTTCTCATAATTGACTCCAAGCCTGGTCAGAACCCGGGCCATCGGCGTGGAAGGCCAACTCCTTATCACCGCATTTGTGTGTAAGGTCTATATAACAAAAATCGTGCTCAGGTAAGTATTCTGATTGCGCATTAATTGCTCATTTACGACCATTGCTCTCGCGAGAAAAATTTTGTCCTTAACAATGATTTTTTTTTTCTTGCTGACTCAGAAACTCCTGCGCAAACCTCACGAAACTTAAGTGGGCGACAAGAAAAACCTTTTAGCTTCAACAATGAGCGTTATCTCTAAATGTGTTGTCAAATATAAAACCTGTTATCTAAAACAAGCAAGCTCGGCGAAGCGCTTTAAGTTCAAAACTTATTGATGCCAGTGAAATTTAAAGCAACGTTAATTGCTTTAAGGAAAAAGTAAAAATATTTCAACTGATTTCAAGCATCCCATGTCGTATGATACTCTCTTTGAAATTTTTAAGAGTAATTTTTAAGTTATGTTTTTAAAAATCGTTTTATATTTTTAGCAGCGATAACTTTCTTCAGAGATGCATCTTAGAAAACAAATGCTCTGTTACTACAGTCTTTGCAAAGCCATAGTTTAGTGACTTATGTAGACTTGTTTCACTTGACGGAAATCATGATTAGGTTCTGCAATTGTTTTCGATATGACGTGTATTTTCGTGGCTAATTAGTTAGGTGAGAGTACATTGAAATTGCTAGCTGAAAAAAAATAAGGAAGACAGTCTATAAATGTGGTGTGCAGAATTTTATTCATTGGCTGGCGTGTTTGTTTTGTTTATTCAATCAAGTACCTTAGCCAACTTTGAATGCACTGCTACTTGGCCATCTTAATACTGTCAAACAGGAGCAGGAGGAATAACTGAAGATGTTGAAATTGAGAGATAATTTTGCTTCCGATTCCAAAGAACGTTTACAAAGAAAGTAAGTGCATCCAAAGTTTCATATTTCTTCGCCATTTGATTCATACTTGAACCGAGATATGAGGGGACTAACTTTTTAACGAGCTTATACATCAACAAAAATTCTAGTTTATGTGTGAAACAATATATGAAGAGGAGTAAACCTCTCATATTTTTCTTTAAATTTATGCTTTATTAGGTGGCCGAAGTACTGGAAGAAGCCAAACTCCATCAAACTTGTATTAATACATGAGATAAAGTATGAGAAGAGTGACCCTGCTATGATTGAGTTGTCACTGTTGATTATAATTATGCAAACTATTCTTCATTTACGTTAAATGATGTTGACAAAATTCTGCTAGTGATGTATAAACTTCTCTATTATCAAACTAGTCACAACTCGTGCAATCATCTGTTAACTCGTGAAATCAGAAGCAAAATGTTAGTTTTACAGAAAAGGAAAAACCATCAGTTTCTTTAGCGAAATGATTCTCCTGTATTGAAAAACGATTTTCCAATATGAGTGGAAATACAGAGATACAAAAACTTGAAATAATGCTTGATATGCAGGACGATGTATCATTCCTCTTAGATTGGATGATTTTGATTGGTTTACCATATTACGGAAAATTCCCAACACTGGACTGTAGCCTAAGATCATTATTCAGTTTTCTGATAAATCCAATATCATTCGTTCTGTTCACCGCTTTTGAAATTTATTACATCTTACTGATATTCTTCGTTGATTTTACCGACAACATCTATTCTGAAATACTATCAGTATGCGTAAACTTGCTTATCATAACGCTTCGGTTTTCTTTGTGTTTGAAAAAGCGAAAATTTTTGAAACTGTTATCTAATTTGAGAAAGTTTCGAGTGTCAGAGAAGATACCCCCTTGCTGTTCCTTGAAGGAAAAAGTTGTTTTGGGTGCCATAGTGAGCCTCGTCATTCCATCGTTAACTTCTTACATAAGCATATGGCTTCTTCTTCAAGCAGGCAGCTGGAAATTAAGTGTGTGGGATGGATTCTTCTTCAACAATCCACCAGGCGACCAACTCCGAACTTTTCTCTGGATATTTTTCACCCAAGCAGGCTATACACTACATTTCTACGCCGTGCCTACTTTATGCATAAACCTGTTCTGTTACGTATACATTTCTTTCGAAAATACTCTGCACAATATTTTGTTGAACCTCCAGAAAGAACAGAGTTCGAAATTCGAACCACAATCAATGAAACGGATCGTGGGAATCATCCACAAAACCCGGAAACTTCACCAAGAAATCGAAGATTGTATCTCGTTCCACGTATTTGTAGTTTACGTTCTAGTGGTACTAAATTTCTTGAATCTATTCGGCATCGCTACCACTACTCACAGTGTCTTCGGATCAGCCAGAATAGTCTACGCTGCGTTCCTGTTCAGCTGGTCGTCCATTTGGTTCGTTGTGCTGACTCTGTCCGGGTCGAAGACAAGTGAGGTGTGTGTTCTAAACGACGAACTTCAGAATGAAATCATCCAGAAGTGCATGGACTCGAAAGATATCCAATGCCACGAAGCATTGAACGTCATGCTCTATTTACAATGCTGCAAGTTAAACTTGTCTTTCACAGCGTGGGGAGTTTTCAAACTTAATAAGGAACTTCTGTTGACCACGGTTGGTGTAATTACGTCTTATGGCGCTATAATTGCAGCAATATAAAATTGAGTTTCATTACTATATGCATTTTAGGAACACTTTTTGAGCTCTATTTTGTGACACTAATCATAAAGCTTTATATTAAACATTATAAATATTTACTTTTTTTATGCCATACACGGTAAAAAAAAAAAAAAAAAGCCGTCGTTCTTACAGTATAATGCTAGCAGCAGAGGTTCCAGTTCAAAACAGTAAAAGCACAGTAATAAGCAGTAAAACTAGCTATTTTATAGTTTAGTACTGTAAAACTAGTAATTTTACAGTCTATTACTGTAAAATTAGCAATTTTACGACAAAACTGGCAGTATTATACTGTAAAAACAGCAGTATAATACTAGCAGCAGAGGTTCCAGTTTAAAACTGTAAAATGAAATGTAATAACTCTGAAACTAACAATTTTATAGTTTATTACTATAAAATTACTGTAAAATTAGCTGTATTATACTGTAAAAACAGCATCTGTTTTTTACAGTATAGGAAGTAAAAGTTTTGGCTGCTTAAACTTGTCTTTTACAGCGTGGGGCGTTTTCAAACTTAACAAGGAACGTCTGTTGACCACTGTTGGTGTAATTACATCTTATCGCGCTATAATTGCCGCAATATAAAATTGAGTTTCAATTACCATATGCATTTCAGAGACACTTTATGAACTCTGTTTCATGACACTGAACATTATAACTTTGTATTAAGCATTTTTAATATTAACTTTGTTTGATGCCATAAGGGAATCAAAGTTTTACAAATTTAACTCGTCTTTCATAGCGTGGAGAGCTTTGAAACTAAATATGTAGTTTATTTTAACCATTTTTACTTCCTTTTACGTAGTAAAGGAAGTATTGTGATCGCGACAAAAAAATCACTCAAATTTGAGTCTAAATTTTGATTTTGCTCACCCTCGGATGAATGTTCAGTAGTTTTTTCGACCTGTCAGCACGTGCATATGTACGTACCAACATATAGGCAGCCGAAAAATCCTTTTCAACCACCCCCGAGCTCATTACGACGCGTTTTCTCGTGACGTCTGTAGGTACGTAAGTGCGGATGTATGTATGTATGTATGTGGGTCGCATAACTCAAAAACTATATGCCATAGAAGCTTCTAGCTTGGTATGTAGGCTCTGAGGATGGTCTAGTTGTGCACCTCCCCTTGTGGTTGCATTCGAATGTTCCCAAGGGGGTGTTTTACCCCTTTTTTGGGGTAAATCAGTGTTAATTTTAATGCAGGCTCTAGTGATATGAATTGGCGCGACCACTTAGTGATCTGTTGCCAAGCTTTTGGTCGCCAAGTGTTTGACGCCAACTTGGCGACATATCGCCAAGTTGGCGACAAGTTTGGCGAAAAAATTATTTTTTGAATTTGGGTTCATCTTGGCGCTATTGGCGAAAAATTTGCTGAATGATCTTAAAATCAGGAATATTTAGAAAATTAACCATTGTAAAATATTTTTTGCATTGTTTCGTGGCAGATTAGGGGAGTAAATATTTGAATTGTTACCTTGCTCACTCCAAGCACTTTTTTTAACACTTAAGGCAACTACTAAGAAATTTACACGTAAAAGGAAGTAGTGTGGGGTCCCTACAAGATTTTTTATGTAATTATGATTTATGGCGTGATTATTGCCGCGATATAAAACTGAGCTGTAATACTGTATGTTTATGACGGACATTTTCTGTACTATTTTATGATATTGGACATAGTGACTTTTTACTAAACATTCTAAATGTTTACTTTATTTTATGATATAGTACTATTGGTTTTTACTATACATAGCTCAAACGTAACAAATCTTTATTGTCATTATATATGAAAAACTGCATAAAACAATTTCTCTATTACTAACCGTCACACTCAAACTTTAATATATTTATTGTATCTTTTGTATAAAATATGCTAAATATTCTTAAAATATTAATTATAATTAATTTAAATTAGTTATTAAAATTAAAATTGCTAATTATAATAACCATCTTAAATAATTATTAGTTTGATTCTTGGGTAAATGAACCAGATTATTGTTCTACTGAGGACAATTTAGAATCTTGTTCGAAATCTGATGTTGAATAAATTAATGTAATGAAAGCAGGGGCAATTATGAAGCAAAAAAAAAACATGATTAAAAATTACTAATTTTTGTTCTACAACAAAGTTTTCTGAATTGAATATAACTATGCACAAGGAAAAATTTCAATGACATAAAATCATCATTCAAAAATAACTTTCAAATAATAACTTCAAAACTATTGGATGATGAAATTAATAGAGTACACTCTTGTCAACTTATTTTAAATTCAAATATAGAGTTAAAACAGGTTTTATAACTTGCCAGTTCTTGTTGAAATCAAATATGTACTAAAAAAGAAATAAAGCAATGCAAAGAAATGAAGGGGGTAGGAGGCAGAAACTCTGAAGTTTTTTTTTTTTTTTTGTTAAATTTAGCTTTATTATTGGATTTTCATATTTTTGATAAAATGACCTCTTCAGAATGCGAAATATAGCATTCAAAACGAACTAGGTTGATTTTCACTCATTTTTATCAAATAGCATGAAAAAAGTCTGATTATTGGAATTTTCAGTTTCTATTTCCGTGAAATAAATCAATCCACTGAGAAAAAAAATAGTTTTTCACTCGATCATTGCTTTTTAACCGTGAAAAGTGAGGGGGAAAGAACCTTTCCCAGTCGCCCCCCTTGCCCCCCTGTACGAACCGCCTATGGTTGTAGAATCAAGAACACCAACTTCTTTGAATGTTCTGCTGTTCAACCAACATTGTTACAAAACAAAAATATCCTTCAAATGATACTTGTACAACAGGACGGTTTCACCGTAACGCGTGTAACATTTGTACCCAATATTTTCTTTTGAAAGCGCTTCATCATTAACTGAACCTAAAAAATATAAAAACAAAGCATCTGTTAATGTTATCTTATTTTATGTTATTTTATAAAACAATGATATGCACTACATAATTATTCTCTGTTTTATAATTAATTATAATTTTTTCAAAATTTGTAACCAAGTTCATTTTTCATCTGTCACACGCATTACAACTTTTATAGGAGTAATAATTGATTAAAAAAACTGAGAATAGTTATATTGTTCATAACAATGTTTTATAATATGGGGGGGGGGGGTGTAACATAAGATAATATTACCTGATGCTTTTTTTTCGATACTATGCTAATAAAAAAGAGCTTAAAAAAGAAAAAAAAAAGTGTCCACAAAAATGCCGCACAAGATGACAGTTTAATCTCATCATAGGTAAAAGGTCAGTTCATTTGGTACATCAAAACACCATAAGTCACGATGACACCAATGACCGTCAAAATGAACCCTCTGCTTATCACGAACATGTTCCAGCCCGTCACTGAGAGATTCGTCCCTTTAATATTTTGCAAAAGAATGCTGAACGTCATCAATTTCACCGCATCGTGGGCAGAATGCTTCACAACCTCATCAGAACACTCACATATGACAGTTTTGAGGTTTTCACTTTCTTCGCTCACCCTTGAACCACAGTAGGTCAAAATGCAGAAACTGAGAAGCGACGTCACGAAAAGAACTCCAACGTAGGCGTTGGTTACTGGCGTGTTGTATTTCTTATCGGTCGAAATCAAAACGCTGACAGTGTTCAAAAATCCGCTCATCATCGTTGCATATAGCATCATCACACAAGCACTGAAAGCGTCATCAACTTCCTTCACCATCAGGACGATGGTTTTGAACAATGTGATGTTGCGTGAAATGTTTTCTTGTCTGAAGCTTCCGCTCACATTTGCCATCAGCTGGTGTCCGTAAGCCTTCATTATATCACTGACAGCTTTGAACGAATTGTAACAAAGCAACAGCACAATGTAACAAGTCAGACTGCTGATGTTGTAAGTTGAGACGATGGAAAACATAACCACCCACACGTAATTCTCTAGCGCTGTAGAACTAAACGGGAAATGTGCTTTGATGATCTCCAAGTAGTCAGTCCACATATCAAAGAAGAAAAATACAACCTGAATAGCAGTTACAGACGCAACCACAATAGCAATTATAAGGAAATCCAGCATGACGGTATTACTGCCGATATAGCTACCAGGATTCATCAGAACGGAGAAATGGTAGATAAACTTGAGAGCTGAATAAATCTTTTCCTTCTTGAAGATCAAGAGGAGCATATTGATGAAACCACAAACCCCAACACCATAAAAAGTAAATCGGTTAGCGTTTGATGGCAAGATCTGGTAAACATATAACGAAGATAAAATGAACAAAACCGTTTTTATGAAACTTAGAAGCCAGCACCAGATTTTTGTTTTTCCACTAACTTCCTTAAAGTTGTGTGATAAAACAGAGGGCGGTATGGGGAAGCCTATCAATAAAGTTGCCAGTAGTATCATATTAAAAGAGCTCTGATTTTTTTCAGGGACATAAAGCTCGTCATGGTATTTACTGGGGGCTGGCACAAAAAGTTCTTTCCTTTTTCTCAGATACATATTTATTTTAATTTGGTTTTTATTCTCATACAAGCTCTATATAATTATGCAATCTACCCAATTTTTCCCGTTTTCAAATTAACTAACTAAAAGTTTTGAGTTAAATCATTTTTTTAAAAAATGGTTAAAGTTAATGTCTATGAATTATTATTGCATTATTCACAACATAAAGATAATCCAGAGCATATGAAATTTGAACAGACGATGTTAATTTCAGCTTAAACATTTCACCCCTTAGATGCTAAAATTGAAAGAGAAATTTATGTTATTGCTTATACTGAATTAGTTTGTAGATCTTTTAATTACATTCTTCCCATTTTGAAGATTCTCTGTATAAAAAACATATTGCAGATTTGATATGAAATAAAAATATAAAAGGCAAAACATTTTGTAGCAATTTCTTGCTCAATATTATCCAGATTCGTATGAAATTACTTAAACGAATGTCCATGTCTTTTTATTTATGCATATAATACCACTAATTTGGCTTTCTGTTATTGTTCACCAAGACATTTCTGCTAGAGCAATATTTCTACAACTTTAAGTCCTTCGATGTTAAAAGTCAACTAATAATTTAAATTTCTATCAACTGTACGCTTATTAAAAAAAATTCCTTACTATTACTCCTTTTCACATTAAGAGTAGAAGTTAAAATTCAAAAACATATAGTCCTTTTTTTGCGGGCCAATGATTTCAGTTCTTTTTGTAAAAATGAATAAGTAATTTATCAGTGTGTGTAAAATTTTTAAAAATGCATGATTACTTTCATTTCAATTTCTTAAGTTCCATCTTAATTACTTTTATCTCTGATCTCTGTCTTTAAAAGCTAATAAAGGAATCTCTTAATAGCTAATAAAATGCTTTAGTTTTGGTCACGATTTTCACCATAAACTGGATATTGAAGACTTAAAAACATAATTTAAGCCATTGATAATATCAATAGCCATTGATGTATGTTTCCGACAACAAGCAGGATATAAAAATGAACAACAAAGCCACTTTTGAGTCATTAAATTAACTTTTTCCAAACACTCTTAAAACTGATGGAAACCTTTAAAACTGTTTAAACTATTTCTCTCAGATAGTTTTCTTCAAGAAATTATGAAAGATACATCAATATGCATAACAGTGTTAAATGACAGCATTAACTCTTGGATTTAAAAATATAAAACGATGTTAAAAACATAAACTGGAGGCTCACAGATTTGGTTTAACTTCGTGGAAAGGGTATTTCTTCCCCGATAATACTGAGAAAACTAAATTAAAAGACTAGGCTCCTAAGAAAACATGACCTGGGTCTATGATTGACACTTTGATTTATTGAGCGAAAAACAAAGAAACAAAAAGTGAATTAGAAGGCGCAGGGTTATGATTCATCTAACATACGGCTAAAAGAGCATAAAAAATCTTTTATATGATAGAAATGATTTTTAAAAAAAAATTGCTCAAGAACTGTCAAATTTCTATCAAATTTCCATAAAGCTTTTCTTAAAGAAAATGCATTTTTATTAGAAAGAGACATGAAAAAGAACAAGTATTGGAACGCATCTGACTTTACATACAAATACAATCAATAGGCCATTTATTTCAACACTTAAAAGGACATATTTCTCTAATATTCACTCACGCGATATTTGCTTAGCAGAATGCATTAAAAATTACAGGATGACTTTTTTCTACTGCATGTTGTTTCAATAATAGCAGATTCGTCTTTAAAAAAATTGATTTTTCCCGATGAAAATGTCATGTTCAAGCAAGAAAAATGAAAGAAAAAGAAAAATATACTTACTTTGGAAATATACACCACATTATGCACGTGGTTTTAATGGCATTGATCAGATTTTCAGAAAAACGATAATGTCTTCATTATTACGTCACGCAATTCAAATTTTTTTGAAAGATTTATTTTAGTAGATGTGCGCAAGTGTTACAGTAAAACCCCGATCTAAAGTTTTTCGTTGTCCAACTAGAATACTCTGGTATGGTCCCCACACTACCACCTTTTACGTGTAAATTACTTGGATTGAGAAAGATAACAATTCAAACATTTACACCCTGTTTTTCACGAAACAATTCAAAAAAATGTTTTACAATGATTAATTTTCTAAATACCGCCGTCAGGGCCAAATTGAACCCAAATTCAAAAAAATATTTTTTTTTACGGCGACCAAAAGCTTGGCGATATATTGCCAAGTGGTCGCGCCAATTCATATTACTTCATTATCACAACCCTCAGAGCCTACATATCAAATTAGAAGCTACTACGACATATAGTTTTTGAATTATGCGACAGACATACGCACCAACATACATACGCACATACATACGTACATACAGACGTCACGAGAACACTCGTCGTAATTAACTTGGGGGTGGTTGAAAAAGATTTTTCAGCTGTTTATATGTTGGTAGGTACACATGCACGTGCTGACAGGTCGAAAAACTACTGATTCATTCGGGGATGAGCAAAATCAAAATTTAGACCCAAATTTGAGTGAAGCTGTTTTCTTTCGAATGGTTTCCATGGAGACGACGCAAAATTTCTGAACTTGATACGCCTACTTTAAAGTAACCGAGTATAAAGTGCTCCATTCCTGATTGAAATTGAAGTGAACTGACACTAAGATGGATTTTTTTTCTGTACAAAACAAATTAAAAGCATAATTTCAGATTTTTATTTTATTTGGAACAAGGTTATACATATTTTATAATTTTCTTAGTAAATATACATTGTAGATTTTAAGCAGAGTAAACGTTCATAAAAAAAATACAATTTTTGTGCAAACTAATATACCCTTAAAAAATAATATAAACGCCCTTAAAAATATATAAATTTTGGTCCAAATTTTGATTTTGCTCACCCCGAATGAATGTTGAGTCGTTTTGTCGATCTGTTAGCACGTGTATCAGTGTGGTTCAATTTTTTTTTTTTTTTTTTTTTTTTTTTTCGCTAGAGACCAAGGCTCACCCTATTTTTTTTACATTTATGTACAAAATCACTGTTCTAAAAATTCAACATTCTACTCTTAATGGAAGATGGTGCTCAAACACCCTTTATTTGTACGCTTTTTCGTAATTTTTTGGAATTTCTGAGATTTTCAGAGGAAGAAGACCATTTTCTTACAAAAGATTTTTTTTTCTTCAGTTAGTGTGATTTTCCAATACATAAATATTAGTTAAAACAATTGGAAAGTTTCTTAACCGTTTGAACCTAGCAACACAATTTTGTTACAATCAATTATTTGGCAGAACACAGCACACAAAATGTAGATTGCAGTACTACTTGCAAGCATGTTGAGCGATTGTTTTCAAAAACTTTTAAACATGCTAAATAGAGTTGTGGAGGAACGGCGCAAAATATGTTTTTATGCTTTTAAAGTAGTGGGATGCAGAGACAAAAAAATTGCAGGATTTAAAGTTTTAAACTTATAGTGCTTACAATGGCACAAGGGCATAAAGAGAAGAATTAAATTCTAAAAACTAATTGCACAAAAACTATTGTAGCTAGCCTGCCGTCATCATGGCATAGAATTAATCTGTAGTTTAAACAAAGATATTATTGTAATTTGATGTTTGCTTCGACTATTATGTTCCTCAGGAGTTTTACTTTTTAATAACTCTAAAGCGAAGAATGTTCGACAAAGAACTAAAACAAAGAAATGTTGCGCATAGAACGGAGAGAACACTTTAACAAGTTTGAAAATTTAACTGTAAGCTTTCTATAAATCTATAATTACTCTTGCTGATTATAAAGAGGTAATTGAGTTATTATTAGCCACTTTGGGAGCCTGCCTGAGAAAATTCATCGGCGAATGAGAGGTGCTATCCATAATGCTTGGTGAATGACTAATCTATATATATAAAAATGAATGTTGGTAAATGTGTATATGTGTATGTGTGATCTCAGAAACTACCCGGGAGATATGGCTGAAATTTTTACCGTTTGTTTCTTTTAGGTACTGGAAAGGTTTAGAGACCAGTTTCAACAAAATCCGATGGGTAGTTATTTTTTTATTTCAATTTTAGACCTGATTCTGTCTTTGTAATTTCAATTTAAAACTCCATTTCCGAAGGCTTTCATCAATCCAATCGAGTATTTAGTGCATCAACTCAACTCTCTGGCAGATAGTTGGAATTGCTAATATCATTTCCACATTTCGTATTAAACGTTCCAGGCTCAAATCGATTCAAAAAGTTATGTTTTTTCAGCTTTTCTGCTTGTGGGGAAAGTTTAAGTTAGAAATCAATCGGGACTTCTTTAGACACGTGTCACTTGACATAATTTTTATTTTTAAGTTAGGCCGTGCAAAGCCGGGCCACGCAGCTAGTCTCTTATATTTATGTTTCTAGATGAGAAGGATATTTTTCATTTAATCAGGAGCGAGCAAACTTATATACAACTACTAAAGTTTCAGTGATTTTTCGTATAGTAAAACATCAATAGATAGAACATTAATAGATGTTCTACTTAATATCATAACTCTTGGGAATATCTGAGCTTGGGGAAAAAAATCTTATAAGATATGAACGACCTGGAAATTGATATAGCAACTAGGAGTTTTAAAAAAGCCCTTGCGGCAACTTTCTGAAGAATTAGTTGCTTTTCAGATAAAATTCTACCTTAACCCCTTCCAGGCTCATTTTATTTCGGGATTACGGATCAAAAAATGTCAATTTTTTCTATTCTTATTTTCATACATACATATCTTTTTAAACATAATAGCATCATTCGCATACAACATTTCCTACAAATAAATGTAAAAATATCTATTTAAATAAATGAGTAATTTCGGGATAACGGATCAAAAAATTTCAATTTTTTTATTTTGCTTATTTTTATACATACATATCTTTTTAAACATAATAGCATCATTCGCATGCAACATTTCCTAAAAATAAAGGTAAAAATATCTATTTAAATAAATGAGTAATAAATGAGTATTTACCTGTAAAGTTGGCTTTCTGTATGGCAGAAATCATTATACTTTGGTTTTTGCGCCTACTCTTATCTTAAATCTACAGCTCAAAACACTGTATGTTATGTTATCTAGTAGCAACAATAGAAAATAAAAGCATCCGAAACCATAAAAGGGACATGTGAAATGATTCTTGAAAGACTGGTTGTGCAGTGTTAATTTTCACCGTGCCCGAGCTACATTCGGGATGAGCCATAATGGAACATTTCGCTTGCCCGAGTCCAGCTCGGGATAAGCCGGGAAGGGGTTAAAGAAAAGCAAAATATAACAGGAATAGATGAGAAATATAACAAGTGTAGTATAGAATAATTGGGTTTTTTCAAACATGAACATTAGAGATTATTTTCTAACATCCCTCATCCTACACCCCAACGAATGCAAATATAATACCAATCAAAGAGTTACCAAAAGAAAAGCAAAAGAAATAAAAAATAGTGAATGACATTGCTAAGGGAAGTGTTCAAATTATTCAAGAATTTAGCCGGATTTTTTTCAATATTGAGGCCGATAAGCAGTTTCTTTTACTTGTTGTTGAAGAAAATTGAATAGCCATCCCTGCTGAGACAACAAAATATGCAATGCTTAAAGTCTCTCTCTCGAAAAAAAAAAAAAGCATAAAATAAAGAAAGTTGAACTGCAAAACAAGAAATTTAAATATATCTTGGCTTAAATTAAAAACTTCTAGTTGGTTGGTTTTATTATTTTTAATGGCGCAAAAGCCTTTATAGACTATATTGCGCCAAACGATAGTTTTGTTTAAAAATGATGAGATGCAGAAATGATCTAAAATACGAAGGAGCTAAGAATTAAAAGATTAAAAAGCATTTCACAATGAGACATATATACAAAGTTTAAAATTCTAAATAAAAACGCAAAAGAAAAAAGTGGCAAAAAATTTGGCTAAAACCTGTTAAACAATTAAGAAACAAGGACGACTTTAACAAGACGGGTAAAACCACTAAATCAGATAGATAAAACCAATCTCATGAAGAAATGAGAACAAATTAGGGTGGAGTGCGTCCCCTAGCAAACTCCGTCAAAGATGGATAAAAACAGTTAAAAAATTTAAAACGAGTTTGGTTAAAATTTGGGCAGTTACACAAAATATGTAACACTGTCTGACTAATTTGGCATGTGTTGCATACTGGAGCTGGTTCCTGACAAAGAAGATACTTGTGCATGATAAAAACTTCTAGAAAAGTTCAATATAACAACACTGCTTGGCAAAATATAAACTTCAAATGCATCCGACACTATTCTTGCTGATTCTTATGTAAAAACGACCCACTGAATCCGAAATATGACCATCGTTTCCCCCTTCACGGTAATCGCTCCCCAACTTTCAACGGAATGCTTAATATGTCTTAAAATGCTTAATATGTATAGTCTTAAGTAAAGGAGAATCAGAGGAGACATGATTCAGTTGTTTATATTCATCAAAATAAAAGATGTTATGGAGTTAAATTCTTGCACGGAAAACAAGACAAGGGGCTATTGTTTTAAGCTGTTTAAACCTCAGGCTAACCTGGAAATTCGAAAAAATTACTACTTTAGCAGGGTAGTGGGAACTTGGAACAGTTTACCGGAAGAGGCGGTAAGGAGCAATGGAGTAGATAGTTTTAAGAGGGCCATTGATCTTCATTGGGATCTTCAACTTGACTAGGACCAGCCCAGTTGGGCCCAGAGTCTGTTGCGCTGGTCGTCGCATTTGTAGTTGTAATTGCATCTGTTAACTTAACTGGAGTAAATATAAATAATAATAATAATAATAGGTTCTTTACTGAAGGAGATCTGCGGTGCGGCTCGTATGTAATATGTGATGCTTCCAAGGTTTTAATAAACTTGTACAGCTTGAAAAAATTTTTAGACGTGGGAGTCATAGAAGGGAGTTTAAAACTCTTGTTTTGCACCAAAAAATAAGTGGAAAATTTTTGAAGCTGGAAAAAAAAAAGAGTTGTTGATGAGTCATTAAATATTTTAGAGTTATTACCCCCATGAGTCTCATAACCTTACAACAAGTGTTTATAATTTTGAACTTTTCAACTCTCTAGCCCTATAGAGGAATTTTATAGTAAATATAATGCTTCCTTTCCCTCCAAATAATAGCTATGAAATAATGCGATGATGCAGTTATCAACGAACTTTTATTGCATAGTTTCTACAATATTAATTGTTTTGCCGAAAAATTCTATAAAAATTTATTTTGTCAAAAAAAATTAATTTATAAATTTTTTAATCTTAAAATATATATATATATATATATATATATATATATATATATATATATATATATATATATATATATATATATATATATATATATATATATATATATATATATACTAGTTGATCCGGCAACCGTTGTTTTGCCATATAAATAATTTCCTAGTAATTTCTAGTGTAGACAAAAAATAGCTTACTTATTGTAAGTATGTATGTATGTATGGTAGAATGTGTATATTGTATGTATGTAAGAATGTGGTATATGCGTGAAATAAGCATGGAGCGCTGTGAACGATGAAGGAATATAAAAATAACAAAAGGCAAACATTATTTTTAAGTTATTGTAATTTATTCCTTAAAATTATATATCATTAATTAAACAATTACGACAGTAACACTATTAAACAATATCAATCTCTTAATGCGAAAGCGTGAACAATATTTTTTGTTAGTCCATCTTTAGCTAACACAAACAAACTGGATGGTTTACCCACTCGAGAGCATGCCACGTATAATTGTCCTTGTGAAAAACATGGTGTTCTCAAATCTAAGCCACAAACAGACATCGTTTGACCTTGGGATTTGTTGATAGTCATTGCAAATGCCAATCTAATCGGAAACTGAATACGTTTGAATTAAATTGGCACATCTGTAGGTATAATAGGAATCCGTGGTATGAGTATATTTTCACCTCTGAACTTGCCATTTAAAATCCTGGCTTCGATCACGTTTTTCATTAATATTTGAATGACTAATCGCGTACCGTTGCACAGCCAGGACGGGTTCAAATTACGAAGCAAGATAATTGGAGATCCAACCTTTATTTTTTAAAAATTTGTGTCACTTTAATGGTCGTTCATACCCCCCCCCCCCCCCCTCTCGCAGTGAAAAAAAAACTTTACACAGCAGATGTTGCATAATAACTCAACACTCATGGTGTTTGATACATTTTATTTGTTTGTAATGATGTTTTTTGGTCACAACCAATATGAAATTCACAAAAAATAGTTACTTTAATTTTTAACATATATTTATCTTCTTCAGAATTTTTGACTTTTAATTTTACCTTGAATTTGACGTAAATGCAAGGTATAAAATACAGAATTTTATAAAGGTACAAAAATTAACATAATATAATTGATAGTGTATATAATTTTTGAAAAAATAATATAAGTGCCGCAAATCAAAAACCATTTATTGCCACAATCGATTCAAAGCCCCCAAAAATAGCGCAAACGTCCATAAGAAAATTCTACAGCATCGAAGGACCCCATTGCCAATTTTAACAAAGATCCGACCAAAACTGTCATTTTGTACTATAAAAAAATATGGGGTAGATCCCCATGAGGGGATGTACCTGCATAAGGACATTACATTCATTGAAATCATTCAAAAAAAAAAAAAAAAAAAAACATGCAGCTGTTCGAAAAAATCCTTCCGGGCCTGTATTTGATCTCATTCCATCAGGAACTTCAACCTGACGCGCATAACCACTTGACCATCGGGTCGCTCATTGAAGTAAGGATTTACGATAACACATATTGTTTTAAATGACATGAAATGTTAGCTTTTCGATCATAACTTTTTTCTAGTGAACAAATATCGTCATATGAGTACATGGTACCTAAGTTACACCATCTCCTATCGATTAAAAAAAAATCGTCCAAATCGGTTCAGTAGATCAGATGTTATGTGCGAACAAAAAAAAATTTAGGGGTGGACTACCCCTAACATTTAGGGGGATGAAAAATAGATGTTGGCCGATTCTCATAGATACTAGATAAGCACACAAAATTTCATCAAAATCGGTCTAGCCGTTTCGGAGGAGTATGGCAACGAAAACTGTGACACGAGAATTTTATATCTATATATATAAAGATGACGGTGTTTGTTTGTTTGTTTGTTCGTTTGTTTGTTCGTTTGTAACCGCTGGCCAGAAGCCCCCACAGCACCTACGGACCTGAAACTTGACTCAAAAATTCGAACGTACCCCGCCCTCGTGCACCTCGAAGCCCAAATTTTTAATTTCGAATTAGTTATTTTTAAATTAATTAATTAGTCTCATTTTTGGTGTATCCGCCATAATTGAGGGGGGAAACCTCCCCCCACCCCAAAACATTATATATCGTTGGAAAGGATTTTTTTTTCTGAAAAAGAAAAGTTTTAGCACGTTTCTGTCCGTTAATTACGACAGGAGATATTAATTAATCAAATTTAGTCAATTTTTAAGGCATAACTCTACGCAACACTGAAACACTAGAGCCATTTTCCTGATCAGCTGCTCTTTTGTCCCTGAAGTTACTTTGTGGTTTAAATTTGCGTATAGATTTAAGCCTTGAAAATTTATTCAATTTGATTAATTAATATCTCCTGTTACTTACTTAACTTTCTGTCTCTTATATTTATTTGGCGAATTGATTTAAACTTTAACATGACTTTAAGTGGATTTTAAAAGGTTGTGGAGCGCATTTGAACTAAAGGATATAATATTTTTTCTTCAGAGGAGGTTAAAGTGAATTTAAATTTATTAAGTTGACTTCCTCAAAATTCGGGGTTCCCGAAAATGTCACAATGGAACTATCATTGTCAAAAATTTAGGGATGGCTTATCAGTTCCTCTTCGCATTTGGCGTCGTAAAGTTTGGCGACAATCAGGAAATTTACCAAACCTCCCATCCAGTGAAACACTACTTTCTCCAACTCAAAGAAAAATAAAACGGTCTGGGAAGGAACAGTAGTTGTTTGCAATTTAAAGCGTATTTTATTGCATGTTTAAAACATGTATTTAATGCCGCCATCACTAAATTTTTAATAATAATAGTTCCATTCTGACATTTTCTGTAACACCGCTATTCAGTTAACCGGGAAATTTTCCAAACTTCCCGGCCAGCGAAATCTTCATTATTTGAGAGTCACTGTTAGATTGTAATCACTTCAAAGAGATGGTACGAAAGACATTATATTTCTTTCCTTTTAATGTTCACATTAAAATCATGGAAGAATGGTTGTAGCTGATCTACCTGATACAATCGGTTCCCTGTGTTAATAAATTTAGATTTGGCGACCAATTTTACATTGAAATTACGGTTAAATCGGTGAATTATATTAAATTTCAAGGGCAATATTGCTGTGTTCGTTGAGAGTTTTCGAAAATCTTGGCTCTACAGTTGTGTCAAAAGTTCCATTGAAACGTAAAAATTTCGCTAAAAATAAATAAGTTCCTCACACACACACGAAAAGAAGAAAAAAGTCTTTAAAACTAAAATAATCCTCGCATTGAACACTACAAACTGAAATGGCATTAAAAGTGTCATCAATATATTTTAAAAGGTCGTGGTGCACATTTGAATTAAAGAATATAATAATTTTACTTAAGAGGGTGGAGTGAATTTAAATTTATTCAGTTGACTTTCTTTACTTTTTTGCACGGGCATCGCCGTGCGGGTACTGCTAGTATTAGATATATACGGACCAGTATACAATATTCTTGAAAGGTAGTGCTGTTGCAAAAAGTCAAATTTAGGCTTTATATATTCCTTTCTGATTTTCTTTTTCTTTATTTATTGATTGATTAAATTATTTTATTTTATTTATTTTTGCAGTTTAAGTTTTTTTTTTCTTTTTCAAAGCTTAACACCTTTTTTTTTCCGGCGGAGGGGTCAAAATAAGAGAAGTGTGCTCATTGAACCCGTAAATAATAATGCAATGAGTAAGCTGCATTTTTATATTTTTGTCAAAAAATTGCTTATTAAAAATTCTTTTGCATATTTTTAAAAATCACTAACTTGTCATGCCATTTAAAGGCGTTCGAGTATTCTCAAAATTTTGCTTTATTCATAACAATATTCCAGAGAAATCTTGATGTTTTTGAACAGTATAGGCATAGCTTTACTGTCAAGCATGTACCTAAACCACGAAGCTGTGGTAGGTACGGGGGACCCTGGAGTGTGAAATGAAATGTCAAGCATGTACCAGGGCCGTGGAAAACCGATCGGTAAAGCGTCGGACTCATGACCGGTCCCGGGTTCGATCCCAGCCGATCAAAGATCCACCGTCGTTTCTAAGGGTGACTGGGTGACGTTAAATAAGGGTCGTGTTCACAAAGTCCTGCAAGTGAAACGATACCTCTGGGGGTGATGAACCAGGGGTTTGCTCGGCCTTTGTGCTGTTGGATCAAAAGAACAGGGTGCTCTTCAGGGCCCTATTCCGATTAAACCACGAGTTGTGGTAGGTACGGGGGATGCTGGAGTATGAGACGTCAAATGTGTAGCATGACATTTCAAAACAACAAAAAACGACGTTGCAATAATTATTCAAAAATCACTAAACAATATTACATACTATTTCGTCAAAAAAAAAAAAACTTCATTCTTAAACAAACCCATGAAAAACTATTAGTATATTAGTCCGTTTTTTAAGCTATATGTTAAATCAAGTTTGGGCTTTAAAATCAAACTTTTATTCTAAACTGTTTAAGTACCTTAAAACGGGTGTATAGGAGCAGTGGAGTGATTCGGCACAAAACGTTTTGACTATATAAAGAACTTCTTCATAAATTTACTGTTGGGTATTTTTAGCAGTTAGATCTTTTCTTAGAATTGAAATGTCGTACAAAGCATGAAAAAATTGTTTTTGTCATTCTGGAAACACTATTAGCATCTGAGCAAGGCTGTAAGTGGGAAGCTAAAAAAACATCAAGTTTTCATCGTCTGAAAAACTTTGTGTGTAAATACAGAACTCTTTTTATTTCAAACCTAAGAAGAGTATTTTTTAATCTCCATATATTATTTCTCTAAGCCGAATCCTATACCCGGTCGAAACTCGCTCATTTCTTTATCGAATTGCAAGAAAATTTATGATTTTGAAGCTTATCCCGCGGGCTATTGACGAAAATTAGACCCACCCTCTAAAAAGTGTCGGTTCGTTTTTTATTCGAACTTCAATTTTTGGGCACAAAATTGACTCTATCTAGCGAAATAATTGTCGTATCGTCTCCATTTTGATTTCATTCGAAAGATTAAAAAAAATGCGTTCTTTAGAACGTTTCTCCGCTAGCGCCGCGTAACGAGAATCTCGAAAATCCACGTTTAAGCGACTTATAAGCGATTGAAGTTTGAAAAAGTTAAATTTTTTGCTCAACTGTCAAAATCGTTACATTGTTGCTCAAATCAATTTTAAATGCGACATTTCAAGCCAAGGCTTAGCTCGGTAAACCTTAATTGTAACTTTTATTGTTTCAAAATACTATGGTGGTTTTGCGATAACGTTAGTATTGTTACAAATCTTGTAAATAGTTGTTGTTTTTCCTGCCTTGCATCATTTTCATTAGTTTTGGTTTTATCTGACGTCATGTTGCAAAAGTATCTGAAGATATCACCTTTATCACTAGTATACCGGCCCTGTAACACTTTGTAGTTTTTACACTTGCCCTAACTTTAATAAGCGTGAAGACGTGGTTTTTTTTCTTATCGCTAGAATTTGTGAATGGATTACGTAATGTTAGGAATGAAACAAAATATTCCAGCTTTTTCTCTAATATTGTGGACATTTCTTTCCGTGTATAAATAGCTGGCCTTGAACACAAGTCAGTTAGTTATTTTCAGATTTGATTCTGGTGACTCGTTTTTTCATCCGCTTGGGCGGATGGTTGTTTTGCTTTTGTAATTGCTTAATTACTGTTCACGTTTGATACGTGGTGCTGAGTTACTGTTGAGAGTACAGTGTACTGTTGGCTGCCTAATTGCTGATGTTTAGCAATTGTTTTCTGCTCTTATTGTAAATAGTGTACATACTTGTAAATAAATTTATAGTTACTTCCTCAAGATTGGAATGCTCATTTGAAGAAAGTTGAAGGTGCTACGGACTCGTTACAATTTTGGCGCCCAACGTGGGGCATCTTCAAGGACTTTCTTGGAATTTTCTGTGAACTTGGACTTTTCTTCCTGAGGACTTTTTGACTGCAGAATTTTATGGTGATTACTCGAGCAATGGAGGAACAACTAAAAAAACTCCTTGACGCGATCAACGCTGTTAAAAGTGACATGGCTGCGAATCAAGAACAATTAAAGAGTGATTTAACCGCAAGCATAACTTCAAATCAAGAGCAAATAAAGAATGATATGGCGACTCTGGCTACTAATCAAGAACAATTAAAAATTGATCTGGCAACTAATCAAGAACAATTAAAAATTGATCTGTCAACTAATCAAGAACAATTGAAAAATGATCTAGCTGAAGAAATTAAAAGCGATTTAACGTCAATGAAAAGTTTGGTGGAAAGTAAATTTACCAATGTGGAAAATAAAGTGGAGGCTCTAGAAGAGAAAGTTGACAGCGTTGAGGATCGAATCACCACAGTAGAAAATCATGTGGAAAAGAAAATTAAAGAACTTGAATCGAAATTATCAGCATCCTCCAACAACTCAAGTGACTGTGTAGCTGCAGCTGGAACTTCTCGCCCGTCCATCAAACTGGCCACGTTTGACGGGAAGACCTCGTGGAATATTTACAAGAAGCAGTTCCTCATCGTTTCAGAAGCAAACTCCTGGGACTCTTCCACGAAAGCCTGTCACCTTGCAGCCTCGCTGAGAGGGGATGCAGCCGACATACTACAGACCTTCCCAGAGGACAAGCACCGTGACTTCGAAGCCTTATCATCGGCCTTGGAGCTTCGCTTTGGCGAAGCATGCCAAAAAGAATTCAGTCAACTCCAGCTGAAATCCAGACTCCAGAGGGCTGGAGAGACTCTGCAAGTTTTTGCAGCAGACGTTGAGAGGCTTTCCCATCTCGCCTTCTCGGACTGTCCTTCGGGTGTTCGCGATAGCCTGGCCCTGAACTACTTCATAGATGGAGTGCGAAATCCAGAAATTCAGACGGCTCTCCGGATGGCGGACATTAAAGATCTTAAATCCGGTCTGGTCTACGCAATGAAGTTCGAGGCTGCACAGCAAACATCCCGCAAGGATCGCCATTCAATCAGGGGCGTGGAAGTGAGCACCCAGGATTCGAACTCAACTCGCTTCTCGGAAATTGAGCGACAAATCAAGGAGATCTCGGGGACCCTGAAGAAGATTACGGCTCGCAAGGACCAAAGTAGACAACCGCTGAAGTGCTGGAAATGTGGCGGTGAGGGCCACGTACGAAAGAACTGCGAAGCTCGCCAAGAAAAGAAGAAGTCTCCCAAAGTTTTCCAGATTTCCCCAAGAAGTGGCGGCTGCAACGGACTCTTCATTTACGCTTATGTGAATGGGTTTCCCTGCGAAATGATTGTGGACACAGGAGCCAACGTTACCATTATTAAGACTGATGTGGCTCGTCAATTTGGACTCAAGATCTTATGGACGCCGCCCTGCGTTACTCTCCAAACTGTGACAGGTGACAAAATCGAGATTGAAGGAAAAGTGAACTTAGAAATAATGTTCGGGAGTGCCACTTACCATCACACGGCATTCGTCGCTGACATTACAGATCCCTTCATTCTCGGATTGGACTTTTTGAGAAAATTTGATTTTTCTATTGACTGTAGAAATAATGAGCTGCACTCGATGAGGGAAGACATAGTGATTTTCAATACCGAAAATAACTTAAAATCTGCTCATCAAATAATAGCCCAAACTGATTCATTGATTCCCTCTAGATCAGAAGTACTAATACCTGGCTCCATCAAGGAAAACAACAGCTTTAAATTCGGCCTAATTGAATATCCTAACCAGAGCAATAGCCCAAAAGGAGTACTAGTGGCATCTACGCTTGTGGACCTTTCAAGGAATGCAGTTCCTGTGAGAGTCGCCAATGTAAGTGAAAGACCGAGGAATATCAAGAAAGGAGAAGTGTTGGCAACTTGTACTCCCGTAAACTGCATCATCAGAAGAATTGATTCCTCCGAGACTGTGTCTTCCGAGTCCTTGACTTCGAAATTAATTGGGAGTGCACCATTATCGAAGGATCAAAGATACGCTGCGGAAAAATTGGTGGACAACTTCAAGCAGGTGTTTTCATCTACATCCGAGGATGTGGGTCGCACGAATTTAACGCAGCATAGGATCGACACTGGAGATCATCCCCCTATCAAGCAGCATCCAAGACGACTACCGTTCGCCAAGAAGGAAGAGGTTGAGATCCTCGTAAAAGAGATGCAGGAGAATGACATCATCGAACCCTCATCCAGTCCTTGGGCATCCCCTATCGTCTTGGTCCGAAAGAAAGACGGCTCCACCAGATTTTGTGTTGATTACCGACGCCTGAATGACATCACCAAGAAAGACAGTTACCCTCTTCCACGGATCGATGACACGCTGGACACCCTTTCCGGACACAAGTGGTTTTCGACCCTGGATTTAAAGAGCGGCTACTGGCAGGTGGAGATACACCCCGACGACCGAGAGAAGACGGCGTTTACAACCGGACAAGGCTTGTGGCAGTTTAAAGTGATGCCTTTCGGCCTCTGCAATGCACCAGCCACGTTCGAGCGTCTTATGGAATCAGTGTTAAGAGGACTCTCTTATGAATCCTGTCTTGTCTACTTGGACGACATCATTATCATTGGACGCAGTTTTGAGGAACATTTGGCTAATCTTAGGAAGGTGCTGCAAAAGCTTAAGGAAGCCAACCTGAAGTTAAGCCCGTCCAAGTGTAATCTGTTCCGCCGTGAGGTGAACTACCTTGGTCACATTATCTCTTCAGAGGGTGTACGAACAGATCCAGATAAGGTATCCGCAGTCAAGAATTGGAGCCGCCCCGAAAATGTTCATCAGCTGCGAAGTTTCCTGGGGCTCTGCACGTACTACAGGAAGTTTGTGAAGGGTTTTTCCACCATTGCACGACCTTTGCATAAGCTGACGGAGAGCAAACAAAAATTTGAATGGTCCAAAGAATGCGAGGATGCATTTCTACAGCTTAAGGAGGCTTTAACATCAACGCCTATTCTCTCTTATCCTCAGCCTGAAAAATCCTTCATACTTGACACTGATGCGAGCCACGAGAGCGTTGGAGCTGTATTATCTCAAGAAATAGACGGTAACGAACATGTCATCGCCTACTGGAGCAAATGCTTGTCCAAGTCGGAGCGAAATTATTGTGTCACGAGAAAGGAATTGCTCGCCATAGTTAAAGCTGTAGAACATTTCCATCATTACCTCTACGGCCGTAAATTCCTGCTCCGGACAGATCATGCCTCTTTAACTTGGCTTTTGAATTTCAAGAATCCAGAGGGCCAGGTAGCCAGGTGGATACAGCGGCTCCAGGAATATGACATCGAGATTAAGCACCGAAAAGGTTTGTCACACGGTAATGCTGACGCATTATCAAGAAGACCTTGTTCCGAGAACTGCCATTATTGCTCCCGAATTGAGAAACAGTACGGGACGACAATCCCTACTGCCTGTCAAGTTACTGCTACATCATCATCTTCAGATCCTGATCCATGGAGTGACGACCAAGTAAGAAAAGATCAACTTGAAGACCCAGACTTAAAGCCTATCATAGAGTTAATGGAAAAGGACAGTCGGCGACCTAGTTGGCAAGACGTTTCAATCTACAGTCCTGCAACGAAAAGATACTGGGCTCTATGGAAATCTCTCCAGTTGCGGAATGGCGTCCTGTATCGGAAATGGGAATCTGACGATGGTAAAGCATTCAAATGGCAGTTACTCCTTCCCAGATCAAGAATTCCAGACGTTCTAAAGGAACTGCACAGTAGTCCAACTGGAGGACACTTTGGTATCTTGAAAACCCTCCACAAGGTTCGAGAGCGCTTCTTCTGGAGCAAGGCGAAGGATGACGTAGAGAAGTGGTGTCATTCTTGTGACGCCTGTGCTGCCCGTAAAGGACCGAAGAGAAGAAGCCGCGGGAAGCTACATCTTTACAACGTAGGAGCTCCTTTCGAACGAATCGGGATCGACATTCTTGGTCCTCTACCGAAAACTACTGATGGGAACAAATACATCCTCGTTGCCATTGACTATTTCACCAAATGGCCCGAAGCATATTCCATTCCGGATCAAGAAGCTACCACTGTAGCAGAGACTCTAGTCCAGCATTGGATCTCGAGATATGGGACACTTTTGCAGATCCACTCCGATCAGGGAAGAAACTTCATCTCTGCTGTGTTTAAGGGCCTATGTGATATCCTCAAAATTGAGAAAACTCGAACGACACCACTACACCCACAATCGGACGGCATGGTGGAGAGATTCAACAGGACAATCCTTAATAATCTCTCGCTTATGGTCTCCAAAAATCAACAGGATTGGGACAAGAAACTTCCTCTGTTCCTGCTGGCCTACCGCAGTGCTGTCCACGAGACCACCGGATATTCCCCATCACAGATGCTCTTCGGCCGAGAGCTTCGGCTGCCTTGTGATCTCGTCTTCGGTCTCCCTCCAGATGCGCCTTCATCGCCTGAGGAGTACGTCCAGGATTTCCAGGCCCGGTTGGAGGACGTTCATCACTTCGCACGGGAGCGAATCAACATCGCGACGGAGAAAATGAAGACCCGATACGACACAAGGTCCACTGGCCATGACTTTCAAGAAGGTGACAAGGTGTGGCTATGGAATCCCATCCGACGTAAAGGTTTGTCACCCAAATTGCAGTCGCATTGGGATGGACCCTACACAGTCCTTCACCGGCTGAACGACGTCGTAGTGAGGATCCAGAAGTCATCACATTCAAAACCTAGGGTTGTACATTATGATCGGCTAGCCCCATACTATGGCCATAGTTCGTAAAATAAATCTAAAGCTACCATGGTAATTTGTTTGTAAAATTTGTAAATAACTTTGCCTTTAATTGTTTGTAATATTACTTTATTAATGTTATTATTTCTTTCATGTTCTCATTCTTATTGTTTATCATGTTTATGATTGGTCATCATGTAATGTGTGTATCTGTAAGTTTTCCCTTGCTTCCTTTCTGGGGATTGTACTGCCCGGGACGTGCAGTCCTTGGGAAGGGGGCAATGTTACAAATCTTGTAAATAGTTGTTGTTTTTCCTGCCTTGCATCATTTTCATTAGTTTTGGTTTTATCTGACGTCATGTTGCAAAAGTATCTGAAGATATCACCTTTATCACTAGTATACCGGCCCTGTAACACTTTGTAGTTTTTACACTTGCCCTAACTTTAATAAGCGTGAAGACGTGGTTTTTTTTCTTATCGCTAGAATTTGTGAATGGATTACGTAATGTTAGGAATGAAACAAAATATTCCAGCTTTTTCTCTAATATTGTGGACATTTCTTTCCGTGTATAAATAGCTGGCCTTGAACACAAGTCAGTTAGTTATTTTCAGATTTGATTCTGGTGACTCGTTTTTTCATCCGCTTGGGCGGATGGTTGTTTTGCTTTTGTAATTGCTTAATTACTGTTCACGTTTGATACGTGGTGCTGAGTTACTGTTGAGAGTACAGTGTACTGTTGGCTGCCTAATTGCTGATGTTTAGCAATTGTTTTCTGCTCTTATTGTAAATAGTGTACATACTTGTAAATAAATTTATAGTTACTTCCTCAAGATTGGAATGCTCATTTGAAGAAAGTTGAAGGTGCTACGGACTCGTTACAGTATTTAGTTTAGTAGTAGCCTTGGGTATTTGATTTTAATATAGGGTATCACTTTTGTAGTAGTTGTAAAAGTGAACGTGTCTTTGATCTCTTTGAAAAGTTGTCAGAACGACGGCAGTAGATGGCGATGTTGTGCAAATGAAGCCAATAAAAATTGTCGTATTAAATTTTAAGTTTAGAGTTTTTTTTTTTTTTTTTTTGCGGAATTCCGCACGGGTTATCTAGTTATGCATATATCTGAACAACAGAGTACCACATTAGAATAGACAACATTTTTTAATTGTGGCATAAAAATTGAAAATTCGTTATAAAGTCATTGGATAAGGATTTGCGGGGTAAATGGGAACACTTTGTTCTGTTCTGACTTACACTTATATAAAGGAAACTGTATGAAAAATCAAGATTCTAACTCCAATTCTTCTAGTCAAGATATGGACAAGGATTTATTATTGTTTACCTCTTCTCGTGAACAACTAGATCTTAGAATGACAGAAAGTTGCAGATTTAAAAAGATTTTTGCTTCAGGAGACTTTCTTTTTGCTGAAAATGCACGGGGTAAAGTCATACAGACTTTATTTAGCAGAAGTCCAGCACAGACAGAGAAGTGGGAAAATCTGATACATGGAACCCAGATATTTCAAGAAACTAAAGAAAAATCAGTGTTCATCCCAAAATATTTTATGAAAAAACTTAAGCCAAGTCACAATTACTAGTTTTAAGAAGAACATATTTGTGGACTACGTGAGTGACTTCAATTTATGTTAAATCTTTGTATTTCAATTCAAAAGCGTTTCTTGAAATTAATTGTAATTTTTCAAAATTTAAAAAGTTGAAAATTATTTTCGAACTTTGACAAATCGTATACGTGATAGGTATAGAAAATAAACTTTTATGTGACAGTAAGTATCTATTCTTATTCTAACCCATCAATATTACTAATATTTTTGAGATCTATCACAGGTTAAATTGAAAAAAAAAGCATTTGTTCCGATTGACCCTTATCAGCGGTGTGCATCTGAACACCTTTAAATCCTTATACACATAAATAATAACAGTTCAACATGTTTTGTCTTTGCTTGGAATCAGAGGCGTATTTGGAGGTGAGGCCGCCCTGGGCTTTTGAAACTGGCCGTCTCCTTGAAGTGTTGAATTTCAGAGTTGTAAAAAAAAACTTTTTTATTTACTTACTAGTGTACAAAATTTTATTGAAATGGATCATGGCTTCATTTAAATATTAAAGAAAAAATAAAACAAAATCAATAAAAAATAAACGATAAAATAATTTTACAAAATGTGTAATGAATTCAGTCGAACTCGCTTATAACGAGCTCGGATATAACGAGAACTCGGATTTAACGAATGAAACGAGAATATTTTGTTGGATCAATGTTAAGTCTATGGAACAGAATTCTTTTTTAACGAGCAAGACCCGGTTTTAACGAACATTTTTTTTCTGTCTCGCAGTCTTTTTTTCTCATCTTTCTAGTCTTATTCCTGTCTTATCATCTTGTCTTTTTTTCCCCTGCGCTTCAATTCTTTTGTATGAAAAATTCCACCAGCATTCCAGTGTTATTAAATAAAGAACAGTATTTAATTCAATTAATTAATATAATTCCCGCAGCCGATCCGCCCTGCTGTCTAAAAAAAAAAATCTTAATTGTGCATGGAAAAAATGCCGACCCCCCCCCCCCCAATCGTGCACCCTGGGCTATAACCCATTAAGCCCATACGTAAATACGGCACTGCTTGGAATATCAAGAGCAAATCAAAACCGTAGTTTTTATCAAAAAGATTAAATTAAAAAAAAAAAACTATTGATTACTTTTTTTACAGTCAAAGCTGAAAAGTGTACCGATTCAACCCGTTTTACAGTTCACGTATTTTCGAATTCAGACAACATACTTTAAAATTAAAAAAAATATATATATATATACATGCAATAAATGCCAACAACAATTTTATGACATCCATAGCGACTGAAGTTTCGTCCTTGTCGTGGACTCATCAGTCTTGGAATGGTCAATAACCAAGCGGGAAAAAAATATTCTTGAAGCTGAGATTAACTACAAATTACAGCTTTAGGGAAATGTGTATCTGGAGATTCTGTTTTTTTTTTTTCAAATAAGCAAAGAATAAGACCTCAATTCTGGAAAATGAATTCCTTCTCATTAACTTAATTTTTTGTTTGATCCTTTTTCTCTCTGTACGAATATTTTTTTTATTTGTAAATGCAAAATCCCCCCCCCCCTCCCAGCTGCTCCTTGCATAAATTTTTATTAAATGATAGGTACGTTGAAATGGTTTTCAGAAATATTTTTTTGCTTTTGTTTTTTTTTTCCACTATACTCGGCTTGTAAAAAAAAATCTGAAAAGTTGCAACTGCCCGATTTCCAGTTTTATAAATAAACTAGCTGCCAGGGCAGCTAGATTAGCTTCCTGCGGCATGTTGATGCATAACGTCCCCCTCTCTAACTTTTACCTCATTCTGAAGTTGTATTATTTGATATAATTTAATGTTCAGTCGATTTCAAGACATAACACGCACGTGACCCGGCGTTGCACGGTCACTTCGTGCCCTGAAAGTAGTGAGAAAAAAATATAAAGAAACTACTCCCCGCCAAGGCGGCTCGCTTACAGACGCTTCACGCCTTTACTTTTTTCCTATATAAAAAAATCATTCGAATTATTGAGATACTTCGCGCCTTCAAGATGGTGAGGAAAGTTTCAGTAAGTTCAGCTCGCTCAAAGGAAAAAAAGCAGACATAGATACTCAGTTTTTAATATAAGTAGATGGCTCTTCAACAAATAAATGTTTCAAAATATTACCAGTAGCTAGCGATAAAAATTCTACGTAAGTGGCCCGCTCAGGGCCGGACTGGCCCGCCGGGCAACCGGCCGCAGGGCCGGTGCGCCCTCCCGTGGGAAAAATTAACCTTTTTTTTTTAAACTTTTTTTTTATGAAGAAAAAAAAATCATTAAATTTCTGAAAAAAAAAAAAAAAGTCTTTGTTCCTGTGTCTGCAGTTCTTTTTCTTTTTTTTCACTCTCCATTCCTGATGCTACGAATTTCTTCAGCACTCCAGTAAGGCTGGCTTAAGTGATTTTAATTAAAACCCCTACCCTACCCGTTGTTAAGGAGATTTTTAAGAACACTGCTGTATACTAAGGTAAGAGTTTCAAGCATTTTTGCGAATTGAATTTTGAAAAGACTTAAAAAGAGATTTTGAAGCATGGGAAAAAAAACTAAGCGAGTTCGTTCAGTCTAAAGCCAGGAACAAACACCACAGACCAGTAATGTAGCTAATTTTTCAGCGTCCCGTTGTGTGTTTATGGCGCCCTTCTGACTGTTAACAGTGTCCTGCATCCTTATTGTTGCTCTTGTTAGCATACTTCTTCTCATGAAATTCATGTTATTGCAACAAATGTTTTTATTTCCTCTGAAAAACGCCCTCCACTTTTTTCCCCCCAGGTCCATAAGCAGATTTTTAAAAATTACTGCTGTATGCTAACAATTTCATTTAGGGTCAGTTTTTGCGATAGTAAATTTTGAAAAAACTTAAAAAGATATTTTGAAACGTAGAAAAAAAAACTAAGAATTCGTTCTGTCTAAAGTCAGGGACAAACACCTCGTATGAGTAATAGTTAATATTTTGTAGCGCCCGGTTGTGTGTTTATTGCGCCCTTATGACTGCTTACAGCGCCTTGCAGCCTAATTGTAGCTCTTGTTAGAATACTTCTCCTGAAATTCATGTTATCGTGACAAATATGTCTTTTTTTTTTGAAAAACGAACTCCTTTTTAACCGACTTCAACAAAGGAGGAGGTTATCAATTCAAAGCGTATGTTTTTTTTTTTTTTTTTTTGTTTGTTCGCACATAACATCAGATCTACTGAACCGATTTGGACGATTCCCCCCCCCCCCAGGTCAATAAGTAGATTTTTTTAAATTACTGCTGTATGGCTAACAATTTCATGTAAGGTCCGTTTTTGCGACAGTGAATTTTGAAAAAACTTAAAAAGATATTTTGAAAAATAGAAAAAAAAAAAAAAAACTAAGAGTTCGTTCAGTCTAAAGTCAGGGACAACCATCTCTTACCAGTAATAGTTAATTTTTTAGCGCCCCGTTGTGTGTTTATTGCGCCCTTCTAACTTAACAGTGCCCTGCAGCCTTATTGTTGCTCTTGTTAGAATACTTCTTCTCATGAAATTCATGTTATTGCGACAAATATGTTTTTTTCCATCTGAAAAACGCCCTCCTCTTTTTTTCCCCCAGGTCTATGAGGAGATTTTTTTTTAATTACTGCTGTACTAACAATTTCATGCAGGGTCCGAAAACTGTAGCATGGTAATCAGTTAAACTATTTTAAAGTTTCAAAAATCGTATATTTTTTCTATTATGTATGAAAGAAGTTTGTCACAGTAGCGCAACGGGGCCCTCCTTAGAATGCTGAATTGCTGTTTTTATTTTCTTAATATTGTTTATCATTGAAGAGAAGAAAAGAGAGCGTGTCTTGGAAAAACTAAGGGATTTTGATGAGAACAAAAAAATGTTGGGGAGAAATCTTAATTTCTTTCAAAAACAAATCTCAGCATCTAGATTTTTTACAGCTGCAGATTTTTGGTTAACTAATTGCGTTCCTCCCCCCACCTCCCACAAATTCCTTTTTCCTTGAACCTCCTTATTTCTTCTTTTTTTTTTTTCTAGTTCATCTGAAAATAAAAACGTGCTCAAAATGTTACTCCACCGAAGTCCTGTTCCCCGCCATACTCATTTTGGAGCATCTCAAATTTCTTTTCGTAGACTTCAAATTCTTAACTTTTCAGGAAGGAAGAGCCTCCAAACACCTAAAAACATCGAAAATCGTTTAAAATTGTGTTTTTAGAGCTTCAATTTTGAACAAACTGCAGCGCCCATTAACCCTCTGGTTGCTTATCCCGCGATTTCCACGGGCAACGTAGAAGTTACAAAATTTGCTCATCCCGCGATTTTCACGTGCACAACGTAATTTAAAATCTTATTCCGCAATTCCATCGTTTAAATGTCAGCAATGAATTTTCTGAAGCATTTGCACAGACCGCTCGGCCATTTTACAAGCCCGATACCTCCCGGATACCCGCCCGAATTTAGTAAAGAAAGGATTTCATCGAAAGTGTGGTTTTTATTGCTCAAAAATTGGAAAAAAAAAATAGTATTGTTGTTCCAATTCGGTGTAAAGAACAAGAAGGTAGAACTTTTCTTGTACCTTGTTGCAAGATTTATCATATTAAGGATAGTTTCTAACGTAATATGTGTAAATTTAGTACATAAATTTTATATTCGTTTTTCATACATAAAAAAATATGCTTATTTTTAAAGAGTCTGTAAAGAAAATTGAGCAGTCAGAGGGTTAACGCTACCAAATATAGTCTTACACTTAAGTGTTTGAGATTCGTTCAAGGACTCCCAACCCCCTTTCTTTACTAACGTCAAAGATCATTAAAGTTTTGGTTTTCCAAACTAAAATTTCAAAAAACAAATAAGGAGGCAGAACCTTTGAATCCCTCCTAATACCCTAGGGTATGACCTAAAAATTTGTTTTTAAGACTTCTATTTCGAAAATTCAGCGGAGATCTGAATGCCCCTTCAGATATCATCAAAAATTGTCTACTACTGCGTTTTTGAAATTTCAATTATGAAAAATTGCAGAGGAGGAGGGGGAGATGTGGATCTATTTTTAAGAAAAATCGATGGGGGACAGTCCCTGAGCCTCATCCCGTTCCCTAACTATAAACATGAACTATAATTACGTTTATAAGACTTCAATTTCTAAAAATTGTTCGAAGCCCACTGCAACTTCATCCCTCTAAAACTGCGTTTTCAAAACTACAATTTCAAAAATTTTTAAGTTGTGAATCCCCCAGACCCTTTACTAGCATCCCCCTTCCAAAACCAAAAGCTGGATCTACCTTCGCTTCTGGCTTCTAATAACCTCGAAACTTATTTAAAACTGCTTTTTTCGAGCTTCAAGAGCTAAAAATTGTCGATGCTTTAACATGTTACTAAATATGGTCTTTAATCGCGTTTGTAGGACTTAAATTTCGGATTTTTTTTTTTTTTTTTGACAAGGACCCCATCCCCTTCTTTCTAACATCACCCAATATCCTCAAAAGTTTTGCTTTTAAAACGGTAATTGGATGACACGCTTAGCACTTTTTGAGTGGTTGTTGGAAATCTGAAAATGCGAACACTAATAATTCGAAAAATTTAAGCATCCCCTAACATCACTGAATATCGCTTTAAAACACCGTTTTTTTATATTTCTATTTTAAAATGCTTCCAGAAGTGAGCTTCAGAGCCCCTCTTCCCGTAACATCATCAAAGTTTGTCTATACTTGCGTAATTTCGAAAAATCGCCGGGCAGAGGGATCGCTTTGTCTGATTTTTAAAAAGTGGATCTGGGACAGTCCTTGCTCTACCGTCAATAATTATCGCCTATAATCGCGTTTTAAAGACTTCAATTTCTAAAAATTTTCTTTAGAGTCAACCCCCCCCCCCCCTCTCCGAATCTTCCGTTCACCAAACATCACCAGAGACTGTCTGAGATTACGTTTTCTGGACAAATATTTTTCCGAGAGAGAACTTCAGACTTTCACAGTGCCCCTAAAACTATTTTCTGGTTGCGCCATTGGTTTGTCTATAGCACACCGTTAACCAATTCTAAACGTTCAAGAAAACCTGTGTTCTAAAACGTTCAAGAGAAGCAGGCGAATCGGTAAGATTTAATATGTTGAGGTTGTGACGCTGTAAGTACATTATACACAATTGGACTTAAATGTAGAAAGTTAAATTTCTTTCAACAAGCATGACATCAAAGCGTTCGTTTATACTCGTAGTGTTTCAGAATAATATTATCAATAAACTGATGATTAACTTTTGTTTTTTCTCTCAAAGTATTCTTTTCATTTCTTTTCCCCCAAAGTACCACTCTTTATAAAATTGAGAGCTACAGGCTATTGTAGTACGTTTTGTATGACGGTGGGAGACTTGATAGTGGTTCGTTGTACACTTCTTCTTTTCGGATTTTGATTTTATAAAAACTGACAAAGTATAATTTTGTTAACATTTTTAGCTCTTCACTTAAAGGGCATCATTTTTAGTATATACTATAAATATGAAATTTTGATACTGTTTTATCCTAAAAAATTTGACAGCTCTTTTTGAGACATATAGCAATTTTCGAAGGTTGCTACTTCGATCTGTGAATAATGTTGAAAATTTTTTAGTGTTTCTATACTATACATTGATGTAAATTCATTGTTTATTTTCTATTTTGAATGTTAAGAAACATTACATAAATATGTTACTAATTTGTAAATAGCCAACTGCCACGTCATATTAGGATTTGAATTTCCATAATTCTCAGTTTATGTCATACTATGAAAATTATTTGCACTGAACTAATGAAAATTTATTTGTTCTCAATGCATTGACGTACGACGCAACTAAAGCTACGGTATTCTTAAAATATGCATAAAATTCTATGAGTTAATAAATGCATTTATATTGCTATAAAAATCACGTTAAGTCTTGAATTCAAAAAACATCTCTTTAAGGACACCTACCTACCTATTCACCTTGCGTAAAGAACAAGGTAAGATGAAATTTCCAACAACTTTTTGAACATTTTTCAAAAGAATCATCTCTATCTCTACTAATAATAAAGCTGAAGGTGGGTCTGTCTTTCTTTCTTTCTTTCTGTCTGTCTGTTACGCGCGTAGTGCCAAAACCGTTCGGTCGATTTTCATGCCACTTGGCACAAAATTAGTTTGTAGCATGTAGTTTTGCACCTCGAAGCGATTTTTCGAAAATTCCATTTCGTTCTTTTTCTATTCGAATTCTAAGCGGAAATTCGATAAAATAGGGAAGAAATATTTTATACACATTTTCAAGTCTTATGTCATTCGAAAGCTTGAAATTTTCTGCACAAAATGACATTTTTTCGAAGTTTCTACGATCATCAGGAGAGCTGTAACAATTGTTTTAAGAATCCCGGAATTCAAGGCTTACCTTCAGTAAAGCAAGCCAAACGATTCTAAATGTAATAGCTCGAGGATAAAATTTGTTTGAAAAGAGAGATGAAATGAATTATTTTATCAACGGAAATCAACTTTTCATGTTGTTACCATGGTTACGTGTTCATACTTATTTTTGTTTCGTTCTTTTTCCAGCGTTGCCAGACGTAGTATTTTTGATACTACGGTTGTATTTTTTCGGCCCAAATAAGGAGCGTAGTATTTTTCTGGCAACCCTGTTTCCAATATACTTTATTGACTTAATTAAAAGATTTGGCGGTTTTTTTTTTTCATTTGCATAGATTTCGCATTTTAGCAATATTGATTTTGGCAACGTTTGGAAACAGTAGTATTTTTTAGAGGAGGCGTAGTATTTTTCTGTTTCAATTCTCTGGCATCCCTGTCTTTTTCCCGGTGAAAATGTGCTTTGGGACCCTACTTGGCGCGTTTTCAAAAAGTCACCAAATGGCGCGTTTTTGCGTGTCTCGCGGAATTGAAAGCTCCGAGAGAAACTACGCAAAACAGTCAGGGTTACCACCCTTGGCACGCCTATCGCCCATTTAGCGAGAAAAGGGTACCTAAAGCACAGATTAACCAAATATCGTATCAATTGCGATATTGCATCGTTCTTTTTAAAGTGTTTCATTTCGGAAAATGTATTGTTTTGTTTTTTAAGCTAGGAAAGAAAACTTTCTTCTTCTTTTAAACTTTGGTAAGATTTCTGTTAGTTTCTGTGAGCAACAAAATTGTTCTTATTTTCTCTTTTGGCTTATTTTTGTGCATCTGCCCTTGGGGTTGCATTCGAATGTTCCAAGGGGGTGTTTTACTCCTTTTGTGGAGTAAATCAGTGTTCATTTCAATGCAGACAAAAGTGATATGAATTGGCACGACCACTTGGCGTTATATCGCCAAGCTTTTGGTCGCCAAGTATTTGCCGCCATTTTGGCGACATATCACCAAGTTGGCGAAAAAAATTGTTTTCTTTTTTTATATGGACTCAATTTGGCGCTATTGGCGATATTTTGCGAAAAATCCACTGAATGATGTTAAAATCGGCGATATTTAGGGGATTAATCATTGTAAAACATTTTTTTTGCATTGTTTCGTGGCAAACTAGGGATATAAATGTTTGAACTGTTATCTTGCTCACTCCAAGCACTATTTTAGCACTTAAGGCATCTACTAAGAAATTTACACGTAAAAATAAGTAGCGTGGGGTGCATACCAGATTTTTATATCATACTTTGAAGGAATTATAGTTGAATTACAACTAAAATAGAGCATTTTTTCTGCGATATCAATTATTTTACAAATGAACTTTTAATTTTATACCACGGGCAAAGCCGTGCGGGTACCGCTAGTTATAGAATAAAATGGAAAGAGTTTTTTTTTTTTTTTGCGAGACATTGCAATCCATTTTCGGAGTTGCAATGACACCCAGCCATTGTACACATCTACGATGGGCTCATGAATCTAGTGTGCGCCCCTCTGAAGCTCCAAGGTCTGCGCCCTTTGAAGGGGTCCAGTCCGGCCCTGGGCCCGCTTATGAGTTCCGTGTTTGATTTAGTTAAGCCTTCATTCAAAATTCTCATTATCATTGTTATCACTGTTTCATAGCAACGACGTTTTGCAATGCAAGAATGGATTTCATATTTAATCATTTATTAGGCTTAATCGCTTTAAACTTGACTACTTATTAATTGATATCTTCGCTAATTAAAATCGTATAATTATATAGATTGAAACTAATGAAGCCTGAAAAATTACCTATCTATCGGTTCGACTTTCAGTTCATTGGCGTTCAGGAGAAAGAAGCGTGACATAGATAGATAGTTAGAAAGAAAGATAGAAAGAAAGAAAGATAGATACTCAGTTTTTAATATAAGTAGATAAATAAACAAATCAAAGAGTTTTAAAAAGGGGGAGTTGAGAGGGAGCAACTTTTCAAACATCGAAACGAATAGAGAACGAAAAGGTTTTTCTTTGAATGTATAGATGGCAGCACTATTAAATATGACTTTTTTAAAAAATTTTTTTTTCTTTTCTTTTTTTGTCCGAGTTCTTGTGTTCTTACAATTTTAAAATTTTTACTGATTAATTCCATTCATTGTGTTTTTCAAATGCATTTCATTCTTTTTCCTTTTCAAATACGTATTTTACAAATTTAAAAGACTCCACTCTGTTTGTTTACATTCCATATTCCCCGCCTGGACACGCATACGGGAAATCAATTGAGACTCAGAAAATAAAAATTTAATTTTGTAATTTTTTATTACTCCTGTGTATTTTTAGGCAGGAATTCAAGTGAAACACGGACGATCGCAACTCACCAATGCAATCGCAAATTCTCAAATTTGGATTCAAGTGAAACGTTTCAATCGCTACGAGGTGCGATTCTAATGCAATTCGACTTCCAGTAGCGATTGCAATTTTGGTCTATTGCGATCGCCTCGAAGCGATTGCAATGGTGTTTCACTTGAATTCGGCCCTAAAATTACATCAATAGAGATTTGCTGTTTCATAGATGAGCCTAAGATGAATTACAAAAGTTATTTTCAACTAAAATTTGGCAACAGCTCGAACGTAGTTGGTTGCATGTCGTTTTCTATTTTTCGTTCCAGTGGACGCAAAAATTTAATTAAACCAGTAATTTATTTAGTTTCATTGCTTAAAAATAATTTGAAAGTAAGAACCCTGCCTAAAAGTTGACATCTCATGACAATACACTGTTTTTGAAATTCTGTTTCGAATCTTTTAAATGACTGAATTGTTGCTTGATCCTGATATCCGATTATGGGTATTTCTACCTATCGTCGTTCTTACTTTTCTTTTTGGGATTGTGAGGCATTACATTTCGATTCTTCTGACATCACCTAAAAAAGTCGAATTGAC
>JAXGGA010011075.1:0-44014 GCA_038373865.1 Uloborus plumipes
TGCATATCGTTCAATATGCTAATCATAACTCTCAGAATTTCGATGGGGCGTTGCACTAGTTTTAGAGTCTAAATACTTCATTGGTGATAACTCCATATTTTAGCCTTTCAGGCCTCAGATTAGGTACCGTGTTCTCCAAGACAGAAGCAACAGTTTTTATTTTTCATGTTGATAAACTGTAAATGTTTTTAATACGTTTTCAATTCAACTATCGTCGTGAAAAATAATCTTAATCATTTATAAGAAGTTCGTTCAGATTTAAACGAGCCTATTTTGATTTAGGGTAATATGAGCGAAATTAAAATAATTAAGATAACTTTTTTTTTTTAGTGAACAAATCGGAAGTTTGTTTTGAAAGTTACAGTACATAAAGAGAAAACAATGTATTTTCCAATAAACTTGTATTTTTCAACTTTGGTAGTAAATATTTATGCTGAAGATGAAGAAGAAAATTTTCGCACTGCTCCATGCATGGGCAAATTGATAGTTTAAAAAAATCCAAATAAACAAGAAGTTCTGTCAAGAACTAAACGAGCCTACTTTCCCGTACATGGACATCGGCATTCTAGCATCTGATCATTATTCTCTTAATTATCTGAGACTAAAAATTATGTCAAACATACATTTTTAGCACTTAAAGCTGATTTCTAAAAGCAAACTATACCCCTCTCATCAGATGAAATAGACACATAAAAAGTAAATAAATGAATAAATAAAGTTTTGTCGCACCTTTTAAAGAATGTAACTGTTACAGTTCTTCCGTAGAAAAATTCCTCAATTGTTTTCAAAAAAAAAATTAAAAGTACAAAGTACATCAAAACACATTTTATCAAAGAAAGAAAAAAAAAGAAAAACAAAACTTGTCCGTTTATAAAATGTCTCGAATTTCACTTTTAATCCGTTGCCAGTTGTTAAATATAAATAAAGAATAAAATGCCCTCGTGAATGAAACATTTTGTTACAAAAAAAAATCGTCTGCCAAAAATAATAATAATAATAATAAATAAAATAAAACAAATGAATAAATAAACAAAAAATCGTCTGCACAGTCAGTCATTTTTTTTCTGAGCCTGCATTTCCGCCATGTTTGCGGAGTCGGAGTCGGAATCAGAGTCATCACAGAAGATTATTCAGAAAAGTACTTTACAAACATTACTTATCAAAACCATTTTCTTACAAAGTTAGTTTGAAGGAAATCCGACTTTAAGTTCAGGATCAACATTCAACTTAAATTCCCCGTAGGCGCTAATGCTAAATTTTTTTTTCTGAAAGCACGCGGACATGTTTGAACGTCAAGTTGAACGCAAAAATTGTTCAAATCGAAAAATCAAATATGGGAATGAGCTGTACTCCGAGATCTTTCCAACAAAAAAAAAGTTTATTCCATTCGGATGGTTCACTCAGAAGTTATTAGGTGGGGAAAGGTTGCTTGAACGGTTCAATGTTGAACGAAAAAATGTTTAAATTGAAAATTTAAATACGGTAATGAAGTATCCTTGCTGAGATCCTTCGAACAAAAAAAAAGTTTATTTAAATCGGACTGTTCACTCAAAAGTTATTAGGGGTGACAGCTTGCTTGAGCGGTTCAATGTTGAACGAAAAATTGTTCAAATCGGAAATGTAAATACGGGAATGAAGTATCCTTGAAAAGATCTTTCCAACAAAAAAAGTTTGTTCAAATCGGACTGTTCATTAAAAGTTAGCATCGCGGGACAGGTTGTTTGAACGGTTCAAAGTTGAACCAAAAATTGTTCAAATCGAAAAATCAAATATGGGAATGAGCTGTACTCGCCGAGATCTTTCCAACAAAAAAAAAGTTTGTCCAAATCGGAATGTTCATTCAAAAGTTATTAGGGGGGGGGACAGACAGACCGACCGACAGACCGACCGACACACAAATTCCCCATCTCAATACCCTACTTTCAAATTTTTAATTTTTCGATATTCATTTACCTTTTATTTTTTTAACTTGGCGATATTTTTTGACTTGGCGATATTTTTTTAACTTGGCGATATTTTTTGGACTTGGCGATATTTTTTTGATGCATTAAGCTACTTTTAATACTTTTTTCGTCTTTCTTTTGTTTTTAACGGGAAAGTAGGCTAAATTATATTTGATTATATTTGATTTTTTTTTCAAATAAATTAATAAATAAAGTATAGAATAAAGGAAACAATAAACGAACAAATAAATGAAATGATGAATAAATAAAGGAGTGAATAAAAAAAGGAAATGAATAGGAAAATAAGTATGAATGAATAAATAAGTGAATACAGAAATAGATAATTGTAAATGCATCAAAAAAATGAAACAAACTTTTTCACTCACCCCCATTCACTTTGTCCCATATGCACTTGACAAATTGAGTTAAACACTTAACATAAAAACATGCCTAATATTATACAATTAAATGCTGCAATGTTCGTATTAATATGTTACTCTTGATTAAAATTTTGAAGTTTATGAAACATAAAATTTTGAACTTTATGAAACAATTCGATTTTTAAAAGTCTGCTTCAAAAAATTCTTTTAAAGTATTACTTAGCGGGAGGAGGATCATGAAATTGTGACTTTGTGTTTGTGGAAGGGGGAGGGAAAGAGTAAAAATAAGTGTGAGATCAAGCATTTTTTAATAAAAGTATTATAACAAGAAGTTCTGTCAAGAACTAAACGAGCCTACTTTCCCGTACATCGACATCGGCATTCTCGCATCTGATCATTATTCATATTCTCTTGATTATCTGCGACTGAAAATTATGTCAAACATACCTTTTTAGCACTTAGAGCTGATTTCGAAAAGCAAAATATACCCCTCTCATCAGATGAAAGAGACACGTAAAAAGTAATTAACGAATAAATAAAGTTTTGTCGCACCTTTTAAAGAGTGTAACTGTTACAGTTCCTCCGTAGAAAAAATCCTTCATCGTTTTCAAAAAAAAATAATAATAATAAAATAAATAAATAAATAAATAAAAGTACAAAGAGCATCAAAACACATTTTATCAAAGAAAGAAATAAAAAGAAAAAAAAACTCGTCCGTTAATAAAATGTCTCGAATTTCACTTTTAATCCGTTGCCAGTTGTGAAATATAAAAAAAGAATAAAATGTTCTCGTGAATGAAGAATTTCTGTTACAAAAAAAATCGTCTACCAAAAAAGAAAAATAATAAATAAAATAAACCGAATGAATAAATAAACAAAAAATCGTCTGCACAGTCAGTAATTTTTTTTTCTGAGCCTGCATTTCCGCCATGTTTGCGGAGTCGGAGTCGGAATCAGAGTCCTCACAGGAGATTACTCAGAAAAGTACTCTACAAACATTATTTATCAAAACCATTTTCTTACAAAGTTAGTTTGAAGGAAATCCGACTTTAAGTTCAGGATCAACATTCAACTTAAATTCCCCGTAGACGCTAATGTTAATTTTTTTTTCTGAACTGTTCAATATTGAACGAAAAATGGTTCAAATCAAAAAGCGAAAGATGGGAAAGTATGGGAAAGCCTCTCCGAGATCTTTCAAACAAAAAAAAGTTTATTCCATTCGGACGGTTCACTCAAAAGTTATTAGGTGGAGAAAGGTTGCTTAAACGGTTCAATGTTGAACCAGAAATGTTCAAATTGAAAATTTAAATACGGTAATAAAGTATCCTTGCCGAGATGCTTCGAACAAAAAAAAGTTTGTTTAAATCAGACTGTTCATTCAAAAGTTATTAGGGGTGACAGCTTGTTTGAACGGTTCAATGTTGAACGAAAAATTGTTCAAATCGGAAATGTAGATACGGGAATGAAGTATCCTTGAAAAGATCTTTCGAACAAAAAAAAGTTTGTTCAAATCGGACTGTTCACTCAAAAGTTAGCATCGCAGGACAGGTTGTTTGAACGGTTCAAAGTTGAACCAAAAATTGTTCAAATCGAAAAATCAAATATGGGAATGAGCTGTACTCGCCAAGATCTTTCCAACAAAAAAAAGTTTGTCCAAATCGGAATGTTCATTCAAAAGTTATTAGATGGGGACAGACAGACAGACCGACAGACCGACCGACACACAAATTCCCCATCTCAATACCCTACTTTCAAATTTTAATTTTTCTATATTCATTTTACCCTTTTATTTTTTTAACTTGGTGATATTTTTTTAACTTGGCGATATTTTTTTAACTTGGCGATATTTTTTGGACTTGGTGATATTTTTTAGATGCATTAAGCTACTTTTAATACTTTTTTCGTCTTTCTCTTTTTTTAACGGGAAAGTAGGCTAAAAAGGAGCTTATGAAAAGAACTTAAAGACAAAGGGAGAGGGGAGCCCCAAAATGCTGAAAAAAGTGTGACATCATTTACCATGTTCATTTCAGTAAGAACTATGAAATTAAGCGCACATATTGCAAATTTAGTTTTTGATTGCTTGTCAGCCAGGTGTCGCTGTGGTTGGTTATTGGCTTCGTATACGTTTTGTATCAGGTTTGAATCCGCAGTTCAAGTGTTCAGACGGTGGATTTTCGAAACGCAAAAACCAAAAACTGTCAGTGTTCATGTCGCATAACTGCGGCATATTACAGATCCCTTAAGTGCCAATTTAAAAAAAAAAAAAAAAATGTTTTTTTTTTTTTTTTTTTTTTTTTGTTAAAAATTATCGATTTTCAAGAAACTGTTCCTCGAAAACCATTGAAAATGTGACAAATATGTATGAAAAAAATATCACAGTAAATTTAATGAACTTTCACTTCTGTTTGGAGCACATTTTTTCCGTAATTTCCGAGATAGTACGATCGAAAAACCCAAAAATGTGCTCTCATCCCTCCCACCTTTAGCTCACCACACAGTAGGGTCCCCCAACCCCACCTTCAGTATGTTTAGTTACTAATTACTCCTAATAAATTTCTTACCAAGGAAGGTTGACTTTCTGCACTTCCGCAGTTCACTTTCGGTAAATAATACCAAGGGTAGGAAGCTATTTCATACTGCATGAAATTCTTCAAATCTTTATCCGATTTTTTGGTAAATGGTTGTCCATAAATGATGTCGCACTTTTTTCAGCATTTTGGTCCCCCTCTCACTTTATCATCAAGAACTTTTCATAAGTTCCTTTTTTATAAACATATTTTTATTAACAAATGCTTTTCGTCACACTTCTTTTTACCCCTCCCCCCTCCTCTCCTTAGAACTATGACTTAATTTGTGTTGTAGTAATCCATAACAACTTCATTGTCAATCTGGATTGTCGAATTCATTGAGGAAAGAGGAAGTGCGCAATCCTTTCACGTCAATTTGATGTTTGAAACTCTTAAACTTTTGATTGATTTAATAAAATAGCATATCAAATCGAAGGACCCCCCTACTTCTGTCCTCTTGACAGAGATCTATTGACTTGAATCCTCCGTTATCCCCTAATATCATCAAAATCATCTAAAATTACGTTTTTTTTTTTTTTTTTGAACTATGCCTAAAAATTGTGGAAAAAGAATTTTTGGGGTGGTATTCCCCAACTTCTTTTTTCCTGGCATCATCAGAGATCGTCTAAAAATTGCTGTTTTTTTTTTTTTTTTTGGAATTACAATTTAAAAAAAATGTTTCAGGGAGGAGTTCCAAACAACATTTCTGTCCCAAATGGCATCAAAGACGGACTGAAATTGTGCCAATCCTCCCAATCCCACCCCCCTTTTTTGTATTCAATTCCAAAACATTTCCGGAGAGATTAGCCCTCACCCCAACGAAAACATAAAAGAAAATTGCGTAAAATGTCATATTTTAAGATTAAATATCGTAAATGTGCCGACGTAGGGCCCCCTGAATGAAGTGATCGCCATTCCTTTGTATCCGTCCTAAAATTCTAAAATTGCAGAGAAAGATTTAGCTCCCGCTTTGGGAATGAATACTAATGAAATTTCTTCACCTGTTAATACTCTTCTAGAAAGAATGTTAGCAGGAAAAAAAAAACAAAGGTTGAATTCGGAATGTCATTTTTTTTTTTTTTTTTTTTTTTTTTTTTTTTTTTTGAGCAGTAACGAAATTGCGATTTGTTTCCATTTTGGTCCTCAGATGTCATGAAATTGCTCCCGGTGTCTAGAAACAGGAGAGGACGCCCAGATGCTCCCCCCCCCGCCCCCCGGACCACTGTCTGGGACGTCAACCGGCCTCAGAGTCTGCCAACAGGGTGCGTCCCGGTCCCGGTGCTCCATTTCCCGGGATTTTCACCGGCTCCAATGCACACACACACACCTATCGCAATTCGTCCTTGCGAAAAACATAATTCACATCCCTGATGCTTGTTGCTTTTTGTCAACGTATAGCTTCAGTTTACTTCGTGTATTCGGTGTACCCACGAACAGAACAGCGTTTTCTTCTTAGGGCCAAATTCAAGTGAAACACCATTGCAATCGCTTCGAGGCGATCGCAATAGATCAAAATTGCAATCACTACTAGAAGTCGAATTACATTAGAATCGCATCTCGTAGCGATTGCGTTTCACTTGAATCCAAATTTGGGAATTTGCGATTGCATTGGTGAGTTGCGATCGTCCGTAATAAGACGTCGTAATAAGACTTCCAATAGCGATTGCAATTTTGGTCGATTGCTATCCCCTCGAAGGGATCGCAATGGTGTTTCACTTGAATTCGGCCCTTAGGCAGGGATTCAAGTGAAACAGCAATGCGATCGCTTCGAATGCAATCGCTACTGGAAGTGAATTACATTATCATCAGCATAACTTGGCACTGACGTCACTACGAGCGGAGCCAATAAGAGCTCACAAGCAGTCGGCCATCTCCTCTTATTCGCCAAGTAGGCTGTGACGTTTTATCTAGCTCGTTTTTCATAGGCAAACGTCACGATGAACGTTCTAATGTAATTCATTTCCAGTATCAAGAAACGTTCTAATGTAATTCATTTCCAGTAGCGATTGCAGTTTGCGATAGCCTGTTTCACTTGAATCCCTGCCTTAGGCAGGGATTCAAGTGAAACAGCACTGCGATCGCTTCGAATTGCAATCGCTACTGGAAGTGAATTACATTATCATCAACTTAACTTGGCATGACGTCACTACGAGTGGAGCCAATAAGAGCTCACAAGCACTCAGCGATCTCCTCTTATTCGCCAAGTAGGCTGTGACGTTTTATCAAGCTCGTTTTTCATAGGCAAACGTCACGCTGACGTCACGATTTTATCAAGACGTTTTTATTAAGAAACGTTCTAATGTAATGGACGAGAAAAGTAAATACGTCACTTCCGGGTAAGTGGTTCACTAACATCGTCCTCTCATTTTTTCCCCATGTTATTTCTACGGAGATTCGAGTGAGGTCTAGATTTTGTCTAATTTGATGAGTTTAATCTTATTTCTTAGCTTGGAAAAGCACTTCTTCGAATTCCAGGTAAGTTGAAGTACAAAATGCACCCAGTTTGTTGCTGATTTCGAAACGTATTTATTTTTTGAGAATTAATTAAAGTTTGTTTATGTTTTCGCATGCTGTTATACTGAGCCACCATTGCTGCACGTAGTATTATTATGATTATACGTGATATTCATTTCATAAAAACTGGTTGAATTACTGAAACTATTTCCATCTAAAATGAGTAAGAGTCATCAAAATAACCGTATGCCATGATTTTTATGTGTTTTTCCCCCGTTTTTTCAGAAAACATAAATCTTAGTTGATGTTCGAAGAACCGATATTTTCTAATGTTACCTCATTTGAAGTGTTAATTCAGCTATTTTTTATTTTAATATGCATGTTAAAAGTTAGTTGTGATGTAAATTGTTGTGTTTTATAGTTCGTGAGCGCATCATATATGCAATGTGCGTATCAAATATTTGTTTTAACATCGCTGTTCCACGTTGTGTTGCTATTGTTTTTCACGTTAAACAAATTTCATACGCATTTTGCTCCAATTAAAAGCATTTACATTCATATTCTATAAGTTAAAGTCACAAAATAAACCGTTTTTCGGAAATCTTATGTAGTATCTACATTTTGAGAATTGATAAATGAAGGGTCAGGGGGAAAAACCACGGTAGTCCACTTTTTGTTGAATTTAAACTGATGCTACCACCTGTTAGGAAAATAAGTGTAATTTCGTTTAGTATATGCAATATTCGTGAAAAAACACTGTAGTCCATGTATTATTGTCATTTTAGAACAAGTATACTGGGGAAGTTTATGAGTTCGTAAAGTTTAAATTTCGTTTTTCTCAAAATGAATCAAATGTGACTACCGTGGTTTTTCCCCCTGACCCTTCAAATGTTTACATTCATTGAACTAATATCCTGTCCGTTACTTGGTTTGACCTTGCCCTTTAGTCTGCTGGCACGAGATTATTCCTTTTATTTAATAGCCATAAATTTTACTGTTGTGATTCAATGTAAGTCGAAACAAAAAATGCGATATGCATGCTATAATCTTTTGTTCATGTTTACTGTATCGCACATGTTCTATGCTTATTCGCCTTGTTCCGCCAAATAACCAGTAGTCCATGAGATCACCTATTTTTTCCACAAAAAGAAAAATGTGCTTAGTTATTTACTGTTAAAATTAATGCGAACGAGTGTTTTCTGCAAACCGGAAAGATTTTTTAATGATGTCTTACACTGAGTACTGAAATTTTTAGTACTAAAAATGTACTGGCAAGTTTCTATATTTTTTAGAAATTTGATTGCATTCGTCTCTTAAACTCTCCTATTTTTGTCTTTTTTGATTTTACCTCTTAATTAACACTAATTTTATATGTATGATTATTTTACCATATTCTATACTGTAAACTTCCAAGTATCTACAGATGTTTCACACTATTATTTTCTTTATTAGTGAGGATTTACTGAATGCACCCATTTTGACTTAGCCCAGCTTGCGCACATCTTTGAGTCGGCCATGAAACAGCTCATGTTCGTTTTGGCAAACTAATTATTTTGAGGAACAGAAGAATATTTTGCTTCGTGAAAGATATTATTGAAAAAGTTACAATCACTAATTAATATATTTTAAAATTTAAATAAAATGAGTAACAAACTTTTTTATAAAGTTTCAAGGCATGTACTAATATAAGTGATTATTTATTTTTTTTTAAATGCATGAGTGTTTTTGTCTATGTTTAGCTCATGCAGTTTTTTTTTTTTGTTTTTGTTTTTATCTACAATTTTAATGTTTGATCTAGTGTTTATACACCAGCATCATTTTTTAAACTTTTTGTCTGATTGTCCATGGTATTCATTTGTCTGCAGTTACCATGTCATTCTAGTCTACGGATAATCAAAAGTGTTTAATCAAATGTCATATTCTGTTGTATACAGAGCTTGCTGCCTTGCCATTATGCCACTCCCATTGTTCAAGCCAAAACCTATTAAATATTGATTTAATTTTTACCAACACTTATCTAATTTGTTTTGTGCAGTTAATTTTGCTAGTGGCGGCAGCAGCCCCGGATTTGTAGAATGTATCATGTTTTCATGCTACCTATATGTGTTTAATATGCCGCAAAATATCACATTTTATTGACTTTCAAGCAGTTAGTCAGTTTCAGATACAAATTTATTAAGTTGAATTTCACAAAAACTTTTTTGTTTTATTTCAGGATTTTGATTCAATACAATGTCGAGAAAAAGTGTTGTCAAATTATCAGCAATTTCTTTGCCTGAGGGAAAGCTTGTTGCTGAAGGAGAAAACGTTCTTGAATCCGGACATTTTATTTGATGAGGATATCCCTTTTGATGATATGGAAGATTGATGGACATTTCATTTATTGTTAAATTGCAACTTATGTTTATACTATTTAAGTTATACTAAGGTTTACACTTTTAATTTTCAACTACTTAGTATCCTATCCGCCGCAGTTTTTTTTACTTTAATGCATAAAGATGGTTATTAAAAATAACTTTTTATGTCTTTGTAATTAAATGCTTTTATAACATGTGCATGAAGATGATTATTGCAAAATAATCATTAATTATGCACATGTCTTATGTAATGTTGTAATTAAATGCTTTTATAACATGTGCATGAAGATGATTATTGCAAACTAATCATTAACTATGCACATGTCTTATGTGTTCAAATTTGTAATTGTTGTTAAATTTGTTTCTTTACATCTCTTCTGTACAGATGCTGTGTTTGTAAACTGTTAATAAAGGGACGTAATCCCGATGATTGGCGTAGGTGTTTGTCTAGATTTTTAATCTCTAGCAACACCGCCGCTAATTTTCATGGAGTCCCTCTGCAGAAGATCCCCAGCTCCGGGATTCGAACCTGAGCCCTGAGTTACAAAAGTAATCACAAGTCGAATTGGCTGCGCGCTCTACCAATCGGACCATGATTATTTCGGGAGAAAGAAGACAAACAAGGTATTTATGAATTTGCATTGCGGTATGCCGCTGCATTTATTAAATCGCTGGAATGATAAAGAAATAATTTTAATTTCCAAGAAAACACTACTTGCTCTTTTCATGATTGTTGTACTCTGTAATTGTCTCTAATTACTTTGTGTTTTGCATAGTTAATTTCTGAGTAAGATGCAATATTACTTGGCCTGGGACTGACTGGTTGTACTGGAACCGTTTCTTCATTGCATGTGGTCCTGAAAATATTTAATGATTAATTAGATTATAAAAAGAAAATTACACAATATTCACACGCTTGCACAACAACAATATATGGCAGCAGGTGATTCGACATTTTTGCCACATGCTTAATTTATCAACAATTTAGAGAGCTGATTCTTAGCAAAAATAACATCGTACAATGCAAAGAAAATGTCGCATACAATCGCATATATGTCAGATTTAGCATGTTAGATGCGGTTGATTCAGGACCGTGCTTAGGGGGTGGCAAACTGTGCAACCGCACAGGGCCGCTAAAATATTTTGAAATTTTGGGGCCGCTAAAATTGTACAAAAGAAATAATATTTTTGTGTGCGCGTAGAGAAAAACTTTGAAAAAAAAATTTTTTTTCCCTCACACTATTCTTTTGAACTTTTAAAATATCTAAAATACAAACCGCTTTTGGCGGTGTGGCCAATTCTTCAATTAGTTTCTCTGCCGGAGGCAAACTTGTCTTTTGGAATAATTCAGCAAATATAAATCTTATTTTCTATTTCTACTCAGCGATGGGACATTCTAAAGCGGCATGTTAAAAATGTTACTATTGAGCCTTTATCTAACAAAAGATGGGAATGCCGAATAGAAAGTATCAAAGATATTAGATTTCAAATTGGAGGATATTTATGACAAATTAGTTGAGATATCGGAAATTGCAACGGGGTCAAAATGCAAAACTGAGTTTCAAATTTCTCACTTCTTTATGTACATGGTACGAATTGCTTGTTCAAATTAATTTCGTTAGGAAAGCAAAGCAAAATTCTACTATAAACTTAAAACTGCTGTTCAGTTAATAGAGAAAACACTTTTGTTTTTAATAGAGAAGTTGAAAAACACAGAGTTTGAAATTCTCAAGAGCGGATCTAAAAATTTCTCAAGGGAGGGGAGATTTTTTTAATATTACTTACCCTCTACTTACATATCATGGTTTAGATCTCTTGATTACAAAATTTCAGTCTTTTAATTTCAAAACATTTCAGGAGTTAAACCCCCGAACCATAGCCTCTCTTAATATCATCGAAGTCAGCAAAAATTACGGTTTTTACTTTCTTCTATATCTAATATATAGAAGAAAGTATTGGTTTCGTGAAAATTTTCGAATGTCGAATTTTGACGGATTTGCACGTTTTGAGGTGCGCTGAGTCCATTTCGACCATTTTTGGAAAATGTCTGTCTGTGTGTCTGTCTGTGTGTCTGTCTGTCTGTGTGTGAGTCTGTATGTGTGTGACCAGTTTTTGTGGCCGCGCTAGAGCAAAAACTACTGCATGAAATCGAACAAAAATTTTTGCACATATGTACCACCATGTGAACTGGTGCACCTGACTTTGTTTAGCGAATTCCTCCAAGGGGGGTGGAGCAATCGCACGTGCTCTGCGCGGGGGTGATTGCTATATCTCAGGAAGTAACCGGCGGAATCAAACGAAAATTGGTCCATAGGTAGACCCTACTGAGTACAGGTGCTGATTCAATTTGTTTGTCAATATCTTGAAGGGGGGTGGAGCAATCGCACGTGTTCTGCGCGGGGGTGATTGCTATATCTCAAGAAGTAATCGGCGGAATCAAACGAAAATTGGTTTGTAGGTAGACCCTACTGAGTACAGGAGCTGATTCAATTTGTTTGTCAATATCTCGAAGGGGGGTGGAGCAATCGCACGTGTTCTGCGCGGGGGTGACTGCTATATCTCAGGAAGTTACCGGCGGAATCAAACGAAAATTGGTCCATAGGTAGACCCTACTGAGTACAGGTGTTGATTTGATTTGTTTGTCAATATCTCGAAGGGGGGTGGAGCAATCGCACGTGTTCTGCGTGGGGGTGACTGCTATATCTCAGAAAGTAACCGGCAGAATCAAACGAAAATAGGTTCATAGGTAGACCCTATTGAGTACAAAAGCTGATTCAATTTGTGTGTCAATATCTCAAAGGGGGGTGGAGCAATCAAAAGTGCTTATTTTGTCATTGCACCTACTGTATCTCGGGAAATATTGCTGCGATTTGAATGAAATTTGGAATAACACTAACTCATTCTGGAAGCAAGCATCGATTAAATTTTGGCGCCAATCGCCCCAGGGGGAGGGTGGGGTGATTTTTGCGCTTAGTCAACAATGCGAAAAATTAATTCATTAAAAAATCGCTTTCACGCTATTTAATTATCAAAACAGCTGAAAACTTTCAATGATTTGAAATTTTTAACTATTGCCAATTTCTTTTTACTAAAAATAAAATGTTTGCAATTAATCTAAACAAGGCTTTTGCAATGATTTCCAATTTCGCTCATTGATTCTGCATTTGCCGGGTTATTACGATAATTGGGAAATTGGAGCTGCTGTCTCCAATTATTCTGGCGAGTACGTATTTTATTTTGTAACCGGAATTCATAAGATAGATATAGAAGAAAGTTTCGTGACGGCCACGACAGCTAGTTTTATTTCGCTTCTAAACTTCCATACCGAAAAATTGTGGGTAGAGAACTTTCGGGTTTGTGTCCCCCAGTTTCTTCCCTCCTGGCATCATCAGAGATCATCTAAAAATTGCGTTTTTTTTTTTTGAATTACAACTTAAAAAATGTTTCGGGGAAGACGGAAGAGTCCAGAACAACATTTCTGTCCCAAATGTCATCAAAGACGAACTGCAATTGCCTCCCTCCCTTTTTTTGTATTTAATTTCGAAACATTTTCGCATAGAGGAGCCCTCATCCCAACGAAAACAAAGTCGAAGATTGCTTAAAATTCCATATTTTAAGATTAAATATCGTAAAAGTGCTGACGTAGGGCCCCTCAAGGAAGGGATTGTCATTCCTTTGTATCCGTCTTAAAATTCTGAAATTACAGCGAAAGATTTAGGCTCTCTATCATTGGAAATGAATACCAATGAAATTTCTTCTCCCCCTGTTAACACTCCTCGTAGAAAGAGTGTCAACAAACAATTTTTTTACGAGTCAATCTTTTATGTACACCTAGGAGCGTTTTCAAAAAAAAAAGATTTCAACAAGAAATTTGGATTTCCTTGCAATACTCCAGCATTAAAAACTTTGGAAGAGCATGACTTAATAAGTAATTGCAATAACTTGGCGTTAGAATTAGACAATGTGAATCAGGGACCGCGCTAAGGATTTTAAGTTATTAGCCAGTAAATTAGCCAAATTTCAAAAGTCTTAGCCAAACTTCAAGAGTTTTAGTCAAAGAATTTTAATTGTTTGTGTTTTAATGTAATAAGTGTATTTTTCCCCCAAGTGAAAATTTCTGATAATTTTCCATTCGCCAATACTTTAGCCAAATCAGAATTTTTGTCGCCGAATTTTCTGTTTTATCGCATTTGGCGAGGTGGCGAACGCTTAGCGGGGCCCCTGTGAATGGAACTGATTTATACTCAGAGTTAAAAGTTTTTATGAATTCCATTCCAGAGAAACTTTAATTTCAACCACTTAAATATTTGTTTGAAAAGTTTCCAAAATGTTTAACTAAATTTTGTTATTGATTTACGAATTTTCTAACTATTTTAGATACAGTTGTCTCGGCAGAACCTTCATTCTCAAAGCTAAAATAAATTCAAAAACGTATTTAAGATCTATTATGACTAATGCTCTAGCACTAATATCGATTGAAAATTATTTTTGTATTTATTTAGATTTTTCTAACTTAATTGATGAATTTGCTGCTCAAAAAGCTAGAAAAATTATTCCTCATTGAATCGCTTATTTTATTCTATTTCATGTACTTATTAATCTCTAGATTTTTCTTTTTTCTAAATAAATGTTTGTTTTTGGTAAACTTTGGTTGTGTCTGTGTCTTTTCTTTCTTTTTATTTTTAATTCACATAATATAGCAATTTTATAGTAAAATGTCAAAATAATTTCCGGTTTTTATGTGTTGAGGTTGGTGCATGTTGCAGTGTGTAATAATTTAAATGTGTTATGTTTATGAGAGAGGGGAAATAAATAAATAAAAAAATGTTTATTTCTCTACTATTAAAAGAAATTTCGCACAGGGCGACAAAACTCTAAGCACGCCCCTGGGTCGATTAAACATCTTTCTTAAAAAATATGGCAAAATTTCAGTGGGATCAAAGTCATATTTAGTTTATAATGTCAATCGAACATTTACACCAAAATCCAGTTGAACAAAAAAATTCTGGCCAACAGCAGTCTTTAAAAAATGACAGATTCTGTCAGATTTGGCAAGTGCATTCGATTAAACCTATTTCTCAAAGAATACGGCACCTATACGGATGAAAATCATATTTAATTCATAATGTCAATCGAAGATTTACACCAAAATCCAGTTGAAAAATGTTTTTCTTTCTTTCCCATAGCAGCATTTAAAAAGATGACAGATTCAGTATCATTTACTTTGATTCCCGTAGGAAATAGGGAGGGATTGTCGTGTAGCGTCCTCTGGCGGCGGTGAGAATTCGTTGCCACTTTCAAACTAGCGCATCCGTAAAACATTTCTCTCCTACTTTCTACTCCGTGGTTGTAGGATTACTAAAATCGAAAAATATTTTTCTGCCTCTAAGAAGGCAGCGAGTTGCCAGAATGAAATATTAATCGCCGAGACCCGGTTACCGCAATTCTATCCTACTTTTAATATTTTCGGTAGTTTAATGCCTTTTTGATTTATTTGGCGACATGTGTAAACTCCAAATTTTACTGGAATTTAAATTGCTGTGATGTAAGTTTGAATAAAAGAAAGTAACTATCTTACTCCAGAGTGATCGTCGCATTTTTAATTTATTCAAGGGCCTTTACATTTATTGCAAGGGCGGCGCCGTGCGGGTACTGCTAGTTCTTAATAAAAAGAAATCAGTTTAAATTCAAGAGTCATTTTCAACAACATTGTCAAAACTAAGTTCAATTTGCGCAACTTCGTGAAAGATATTCTGTTTGAAATGTTTTAAAGTCATATCAATTTTTCGGTAAAAAATACGCACAATGACTCAAAACTAGAAATGAAATCCTATCGATAATTTAACTAAAGCAGAAAATAACACCAACACCACATTGATAAAACAGAGGGGATATATACATATAGGTAAAAATAGGTTCAGCTAATGCAATCAAATCTTATTCTTAAAAACAGAGAGAGTATGTATGATGTATTTTGTAACTTGACCAATATGTTTGCAATGTTAACTTTTTTTAATAAAGAAAACCAGCAGCGATTAGTGATCAGTGAAAATTAATAGCATGACAGCACGGAACATGGAAAATCAAAAGTTTATGGCATGCACATTGCCTTTATTGCTTTTACTTATCTTGAATAAAAAAGTGTAATTTATGACCATAAAATTGTAGGAAGAAACTAATACCAGCAGACTATAAGAAGTAACGTAAAGGACACTTATCAAACGAATGTAAACAAACATGCATCAACTCTCACCATGTAGATATTACATAAAATTTCTGCAAAACGGTTTACTTTTTAACTTTAACTTATAGAATATGAATGTAAATGCTTTTAATTAGAGGAAAATGCGTATGAAATTCGTTCAACGTGAAAAACAATAGCAACACAACATGGAACAGCGATATTAAAAAATATTTGATACGCACATTGCATATATCATGCACTCACGAACTATTAAACACAACAATTTACATCACAACCAACTTTTAATATGCATATTAAAATAAAAAATAGCTAAATTAACACTTCAAATGAGGTAACATTAGGAAATATCGGTTCTTCGAACATCAACTAAGACTTATGTTTTCTGAAAATATGGGGGAAAAACACATAAAAATCATGGCATACGGTTATTTTGACGACTCTTACTCATTTTAGATGGAAATAGTTTCAGTAATTCAACCAGTTTTTATGAAATGAATATCACGTATAATCATAATAATACTACGTGCGGCAATGGTGGCTCAGGAAATCAGCATGCGAAAACATAAACAAAGTTTAATTAATTCTCAAAAAATAAATACGTTTCGAAATCAGCAACAAACTGGGTGCATTTTGTACATCAACTTACCTGGAATTCGAAGAAGTGCTTTTCCAAGCTAAGAAATAAGAAAAAACTCTTCAAATTTGGCAAAAACTAGACCTCACTCGAATCTCCGTAGGAATAACATGGGGAAGAAATGAGACGACGATGCAAGTGAACCAGGCACCAGGAAGTGACGTCACACTTTTCTCGTCCATTCATTTCCAGTAGCGATTGTAATTTGCGATGGCCTGTTTCACTTGAATCCCTGCCTTAGGCTACAGCTGCAGTCACAAAGTCTCTCCTTTCTTTTAGCACAGTAAAGAAGAACACAATTTCGGGAAACTCCCCTTTTCCGCCGTCCGCCGGTTTCCAAATCATCAAATAATCTCACGTCATGTTGTATGTCATATGATAATTCCTGTTCAATAGCTAATCTATTTACTTTTTGACAGAAGTAGGCAGTTTTGTATTTCGTCTGCTCCTAGCAACACGATGGGTATCCAAGAAGTCTTCAGGTCTGTTGAACTCACTTATTTTATTTCTGAATTTTTTTAATCTGTTTTTTTTTTCCTTTTCTTCGGTAATTTAGATGCAGTCTAATTATTTGTTTGTCATTAAAATTTACTGATAATTTATTCAATTGTAGTAGCAATTGATTAACTCTTATGAAGCAACACTTGTTTGCAATTTTACTATGTCGGGATTTCAAAAATTTATCTCGAAAGATTTTAAAGGGTGCAGATAAAGTATATGTCATTAACATTTCTAACAGTCAAAAGCATGTGACACGAGATTGTTTGAAATAGAATGTACAGTGGGAGGAACCATCTTTAAATCAAGGATCAAAAAGCTCTAAGCCATGTCCAAACGATGCTGGTATAAGAGAAAAAGAAAACTAACCTTAAATGTTTGTAAAACCATTTATTTGATACATGGTTGGCCAAGATTCTCCCACCTATGGAAAACAATGCATTCTGAGAGATATTCAGTTTTTACCACTTGGGTAGAATTAAAAAGTGACTGCAACAGTTAAAATCAGATGAACCTACCTTCAAGCGTATAGAATTAGTGAACTCATATTTTGTACATATTTGCTCATATATTTTTATCTTTCTTAGTAACTGAATTCTGCAAAAAAGAGTTTGATTACTATACAGCACGCATTAGTTTCATTCTGTCATTGATATTGTAAAATGATGATTTCACTTGTCAATTTAAATGAAAAGGCTACTAAAAATATAGGAGTATAAATGCAAAAATTAAAATTTGGAGACAGGCCCGTCATTTAGATCAATTGCCTCCCCTGGCTTTGAGAAATCAATGTATCTACACATAAGTGGGTGTGGTTTTTGATGTTTTTCGGTGAAATTGCAGTGTGTTTGGACCTTATTGCCCCCCCCCCCCCCCCACCCCCGGAAAAACTTGATAATGACGTCCCTGTTTGGAGATAACCAGTGCACAAATGGCAAACTCTCGTCTACCTCGGGGCTAGAGATAGAAGGTGCTTATTTACCGCATGATTTAGAAAAAAGTTCAATAATCGCCTACCTGAATTTTAGGTTGCATTTTAACCAAAATTTTTAAAAGTTCACTTACCTCTCTTTGTTTCTCACCAATTCAAATGTCAATTTTTCTTTCTAAATTGAATTTTAATGAGTCTTGAAACAATATTAATTTAAATACTGATTCTAATCTTGTATTTAATTTTGTTTTTTCATAAATTAAATTGAATAGGAGAAAGAAAGAGCTCAACAAAACAAAGCACAATGAGCATAACACTACTACAGTCGAACCTTGCTATTTCAAGCTTGCTTAAAGCAAATTAATGCTTAGGCAAACTATGTTTGCAATCCCTGTTTTACTGTTTGTTTCTTCTCTTTTAAATAAGACAAACTTCAGTTTAGATGAATTGATTTTAAAAGTCCCTTTGAATTGTTTTAACAAGGTTCGACTGTATACTAAACCTTAACCCTTCACTGCACGATTTTTTATATTTTCATGAAAATAATCATTTGTTGCCTTTTAAATAGCCCTGAGTTCAGGAAAAATGAAGAAAAAAATTAATCTTAAAAATGTGCACCAAAAATGATGTTTTAATTGTTTGTTCTATATATGGCGCAAAGCACATAGCATATGCTTTGCATACCGATAAGTGAAATAATCTACAATGAGTTTTGTGCCATAAGTGGTATAAACAAATTTTCCACTAAGTGTATTTAAACATTTTTAGAACAAAGGAAATAATGACTAAGCACACTTCTAACGGAAATGCAGACACTCTTTCTTTCAAAAGCAAGAACTGTAATACCTAGACTAGTGCAACTAACTAATGCATAAAAATCACACTAAACTGTTATAGCAATGTTCCAGAAGGGGCACAAAGCTCAGTTTAACTGCATTTAAAAACCATACGAATATATGAGGGTTTATTTGGTTTGTGCCAGATCTGGCACATTGTGCAGTGAAGGGTTAAAAGAAAAGCCCATTAGATATATTGGCTGCAGAAATATTCAGTAAGCACTTAATGCTGGAATCTCGTGTATTTCTAAAGATTCACTTCCTCTGCAGTTAAGGTACTCAAATTTATAGGCTGAAAACACTGGTTTTCTACCTTTTTCAATAAAATTGAATCGTTATTACTTGGGACATGCTTGGAATTTTTTTTCCAGGATTTGATAATTGAAGCATTATTCGGTAAAAAGGTTGTAGCATTTATTGAATTTATGAAAATTAAATAACCTTCATGACTTGATTATATTGTTAACGAGATAGTAAAACTTTTTTATGGACCATCCCATCCTGATTTAATAACCATTATTATTAGGCAATGAGAGGCAAAAGGGTGGCGAATTTCATAAAATTCTATGAGGTGAGGAGTCTTTTAGAATACCACCTGGACATTTTCCCAATTGTAATAATGTGATCACAATTTTTTTTTTCTCAATTATAATCAAGTTATTAGAAATTATATTTCTGTTGGGATTAATGTTGACTGTTAGCTATTTTGACTAGCAAACTGCATTCACAATGAACTGAAATATTTTTTGATCATACTTATTATGATTAAAATGTTTCCTACGATCAGTAGCCCGGAAAATTTCTTCATTTGCTGTTTTGTTGTATTTACAAGTTTGATAATCTTCTCTTTCAGTTACATTGATGCTCATAAAGAAGATTATATCAAAGCTTTACGTGAAGCTGTTGCAATTAAAAGTGTGTCTGCATGGCCAGATCATAGAGACGATGTCGTGAAGATGATAAAATGGGCTGCCAGTGTAAGTTATTCAGACAGATCTTTAATTGTTCAAAGGACTGCCTGCTTTTATGTATTGTATTTATTTATTCACAAAACATATTTCGAGCTCGTGTACTTGGTCACACAGGACCCGTTTATGAGCTCACGTCCAATATGACAGATAGTACAAGACAGAAGCATAGTACAGGACAGAGTTTACGCTCACGGAGAAGGAAGTTACAACCAGAGCGAGGGCGGGAATCGAACCCGCCTTCCTGTTCTTGCTAAAGTGACGAGCAGACATACAGCGCCACCAGGACCCCGACTGCCTGCTTTTTCACGATCAAAACATTGATTTGCATATAAAATTTTATTATGTCTTCTGACTTGCTTTAAAACATGGAGGCTTCATTTCATTAGTTAAACAGAATAACTAATTGTACAATTTTGTGCAAATCGCATGCTCCCTAATTTTTTTGAGCAATGTGTTTCATAAAATTTTCAAACTGTAGTAAAATGATTCATTTGTATGCTGTCAAGATTTCTGAAAATTTTGGCTCATAGCAGGCGCGGATCCGGAGGGGGGGTCATGGGGGTCATGACCCCTCCCTTAACCGACAAAATATAGCAAAAAATTGTATTTTTGGCACTTATATTACGAAAAAATTGTTAAAACCCCCCTTTATTGCCCAAAAATTGCACTTTGACCCCCCCCTTTCCGAAAATGACCCCCTCCTTAGCCAGAAGCTGGATCCGCCCTTGGCTCATAGCACAGAAAACTCTGCATGTTGTCAGCCAAAAAATAAAAAATGCAAGAAAAATTGATAGTTTAAAAAAAGAAATTGTCTATGTCTGTGAATATAAGTAATACTTTCACAAAATGTTTATACAATTATTTTATGTAGCTGTATGTGACCTTATTTCTAAAATTCACAGCTTATAGAGCCTTTAATCTCTTATTTTTTCGGAAATTCATAAAAAATACGAGTTTTTCAAAGTGTTTCAATACTTTTGCTTACGCAGTGTATATTCACATACTTATGTACATGGTTTTTTCTTCAATATGTCGTATCAGTGGCTAGCATATGTACACTACTTTTTTTGAAAATATGCAAAAATAATTATAAACTGTAAATTTTGTTTTGCTGATAGCAGAAAATATTAAGTTTGATAGCATGAAAAATTTGTTACAAATCAAACGATGAATTTGTATAGAGATATTTTATAATATACAAATGCATACATTTTATGTTAATAGGGTTTCTTAGAAAATAAATACTATTTCCTGTATTTATCTTTAAAAAAAATACCCAGGTATTTTACAACCTAAGTTTTTGTACTAAGAGAAATACTGAGATTCAAAGTGCTCCTTTCTTTGAAGAACTTGTCAGTAATTATAAATGCTCAACTGTCTCCTATTTCTGGAAACATTTAAATGACATCGTCTTTCATGCTTTTTTTTTTCTGAATTCTTGGAAAATTGATATATATGTACAAAAGTAATCTTCGAGAAAAGTAGACAGCGTTCTATTCCATTGTTTAAATTTATATTATTTTAAACTGAAACTTTATTGGCCAATTAAGTAAAAATAGAAATAGCAAGTTTTAGGTTATTTTGGCACTCTACTCTAATTGATCCTTGAACTTATGGTCGTTTTTTTTTTCCAAACAAAACATTCAGGTTTTTTTATTATTTTTCATGGTCATGTCAGTATTAAAATTCCAATTTATGCCCCTTTTTAATTAAACATTTAAAATCTTTTCAGTACTTGGAAAAAGAAGGTGCTAAAATAACACTTGAAGATGTTGGAAAGCAAGAATTGCCTGATGGGAAAACTATCCCATTGCCTCCTGTCCTTCTTGGTGAATTAGGAAAAGATCCAAAGAAGAAAACAATTTTGATTTATGGACATCTTGATGTGCAACCTGCTTTTAAGGTAATATAAATGAATAAAAATTTTAGTGTAGTTATATTGAGATGGAATGGCTGCTCAATTTACTCTGAGTTGTACAAAATAGCTGTAGCTTTTACTTTATTTATTTCATTTATCATTTTAAATTAGTTAATTTAAATATCTTAAGTTTTAGTGATGAAATTAGTGTGGATAACAGAAAAAATAAAACCAATAAAGTGTTTTAATGCATTTAAAGAACATTTGCAATAGTGCCAGGTGTGAACTCCAAGAGTTGTTTCCTGGCGGAGTGTTCACTTACATTCCAAAATATTTGGCAGTGCTGACCACTTCACAAGTCAGGAAAGGGAAAGTAATAAAGGGGAAAATAATATTTTTCTTCCTATTCCTTAAATAATAGGTTTTGTTTCATCAAGCTAAAGAGGAGGATGCATCATGTTGTTTGAGCAAAGACTTCAATTATTTTTTTATGAATTCTTATTTAATGAGGAAAAAGTTTAACTTTTCACCAAGAGATCAATTTTAAAGTGAAATAAATTTATTTCCATGTTATTTCTTAAAGCTAAATATCTCCTTGTGGTTTATTGCTGCTTAGAGTTGAAAGCAGTGTTTTTACATACAAATGTGGCTACCAGTAACCAGCTGTGTACCCAGCTTGGCCAGTCCTAGTCAAGTTATAATTCTCAATGAAGATCAATGACTCTCTTATACCTATCTACTAAACTGCTCATTACAACTGCTTCCGGTTAGCTGTACCAAGTGCCCAGCAGTTTTAACTACTACTTTTTGGAAATTTTGCTTATTCCTCTGCTTTAAAACAACTGCTCAAGCAATATTCATTCCAGATGGATTGTAATAATTTAAGTGATAGTTAAAGTCTGTAGTCACATAAGTCCTAGTTATCTTCCATGATTGAACAATATTAATATTGTGTAACAATTATTGTTATTTTATTAAAAAAAAAAAACTAAAACTAAGTTTTGACCATGAATTAGTGTTAAGTATTAAGTTGAGATATTCCTTGATGTTGAGCCCTCAAAAATCTTCAATTTATTTACTTTCTAATTTTAAACACCGGAAATATCTTTAATTGTAAGCTAATGTGTTGAAAAATATAGCATCAATGAATGTTTCTTTATGCTAATGTTATTATCACTTTCATTTATTTATTTAAGCAATTTATTTATTTTTTTGCTTAGAAGTTTGAGGGGGGGGACATAAGTTTGAAATAAGGATTTATTTCACCTCATTTTTCAAACTCCTTATTTATTTACTTACTGACAAAAATAAATATGAATTCTGCAAATGCCTTTTGTTATAAGTAAAAATAATTTTGGTCATAAATAGGAAGATGGATGGAATACTGAGCCATTTGAATTGATTGAAAAAGATGGAAAACTGTATGGAAGAGGAGCAACCGACGACAAAGGACCTGTTTTGGGTTGGCTCCATGCCATAACAGCATTTAGAAAAACTGGGCAAGAAATTCCTGTCAATTTAAAGGTAAGCCTTTTTTCATCTCATCTATGAGACATGTATACACAGCAGAGCTGTGGTACTACTGTTGTGGATGAAAAATCATTTTTAGTTGCTGTATTTGTAGAATGAGTCATAGCCCGCATTTAGGGGAGGGCAGGGGGGGGTCATTTGCCCCCCCCCCTGACTTTGAGAAATCAATGTATTTACATATAAGTGGGCGTGGTTTTTGTTGTTTTCTGGTAAAATTGTATTGTGTTTTTACCTTTGCCCCCCCCCCCCTTGGAAAAACTTGAAATGACGTCCCTGGAATGAGTACTTAGTCTGTGGAGTGGAATTGGCAAACTTCCAGAAGAGACAAGTCTACCTGAACGAGGGAGAAAAGTTAAAGTTTGATTCACATGTGTTTGTTCATTTTAATATCTCTCCTTAATTTAAAGGTTAACCCACATCTGAGAAAGCTGGAATCCCCGAAAACTAATAGATGTGTCCATTTCCCCTAGTAAAACAGATGTTAGCCTTTCCATCGTATCTGTGATTGGACAGTACATATCCAAAGATTTTTCCCCATAGTTTAGTGAATGTACCAGTATTGAGTTTGTTTTGTTTTTGATAGTTATGTTGATGACTGTAAGAAATAAAATGATCCACTCAGTGAGGCAACACTTGGGGGTCATGACTGATTTATTAGGAATTCCATGATTACGCTATTAGGTTTTACACACTTGCCCTCCATGAAGTAAGAAGTGGGTTATTCCATTTCAATGACTGATGTATATGTGGCAGAAATATGCTCTGCCAGATTTCCAAATGCTATCATAATTCTTTTGCTATAGTAAAAAGGTTAGAGAATTATTTATATGTAATGGAAACTAGATTTTTGACAATATTTTTTTCTAAATTCATTCTAAAATATTGTATTAGTATTAATGAAATGTGATGTATTAGTGAAGATGGAATAATAAGCATTTATTGAAATATTATGATTTAAAAGAAGCATTTTAAAACTATGATCCCAATAGTTGAATATTAAATAGTATTAGGATTCTCTATGTACTTTTAGTTTAAAAGTAATACTGCAGTTTACGTATTCAAAAATTGTTTCATTTTTTGATGACTAGAATTGCCTTCTGAATGCAAACTTTTGAAACAATAAAAGTGAATATTTTAGATGACTTGTTTGAAAAAAAGAAGTGATAGGAAAATTCAGTTTCCACTGTATTATGAAATTGAGCTGCAAGAGGCATTTAGTCATTCTTGAAAGAAGCACTGATGGTGTATTATTTTATGTGCAAAACTTTGCGTGCTTATTAAAATGTTAATAAAAATAAGCGTGAACTTTTCTGTGCTTTTTACAGCAATCTACTCTTTTTAGAAACTTTCTGGCTGTTTTTTATATTGATTTTCAGTCAGTTTAGAAATTGTGAACAAAATGAAAGGGGGGGGGACTCTTTACACTTGAAAATCAGAGGCAAGTTGAAAGAATTTGCTTTATTTATAAGCCTTAGAATCCCTCCCCCCTCCCAGTTATATTTTTAACTGATAGAATCTGTGCAGAAATGAGATATTATTCAAATCTCATTAAACTTTTTTAAAAAATAGTTCATTTTTATGACCTGATGCATGTTTTCAATTGTGCTAGTATTGTGATAATTGTTTATTTATGTGGAGTTCTTTTTTTTTTTTTTTTTTTTTTTAACTTGCACTTTTATGCCTGAAGAAAACCAATTATATGTAAAATGGGAGAACAAAGGCTCCCAAAATATTCTGTTACTTGTCTGATGGCATCTAATTGAGTAATTATTGTGCAAAGGAAGTAGTTTGAGGAATCAGAGTAACAACATTAAATACAATTTTTGCCATTTTGGTTGATGAGTTAGGGCCATGCTCCACATCAGCGTAAAACGCGACCGAAACTGAAGGCAGAAACCGAAAATCCGGGTACTTTCCATAGGAACACCATTGAATCCATTTTACGCTTCTGCCTAATTTTTCTGCTTTACGTCGATGTGGAGCATGGCCCTTAGTTCACATCCGAAAATCCATCAAAATAAAAGCTGTTAAAGTTTTCACCCAGTCTGGAATATTTGTTTGTTTAATTGGTCATTGTGATACGTTCCTTCTTTCTCTTTTCTTTTCTTCCTCTTACTTAAGTGAAAAAATACAATGCATCTTTTTTTTTCAGTCTTAAAATTAATATTCTGTTAATGTAATGAATAAAATTCTAGAATTTCACAAAACAGTTCTTGCTCCTTGTTACAGTTTTGCTTCGAGGGCATGGAAGAATCTGGTTCAGAAGGTTTGGACGATTTAATATTTGCCCAAAAAGACAAATTTCTGAAAGATGTTGATTATGTTGTGATATCTGACAGCTATTGGCTTGGAAAGAAGAAACCTTGTTTAGCCTATGGACTGAGGTAAAAAACTGCCTGATGCGAAAATGTTATGCTATATGTATTTCTTCTCTTAGTGGTCTGTCATATTCAAGTTGTCATCGTGCATTGTTGGATGTTTCTTGAAAGTCGTTATAACTATTGATAGTTTCATAGATTACTTGATAGAAAGTTATATTTATTTCTTTATTGCTTATTTCTAAGAATGGAACCTAAGTCTTGAAAGTTAAATTCTTCCCCATCCCCAAGTAATTACGATTTCATTTGCTTGTAAATTTTGCAAAGCTGGAAATAAAGAAACTCATTCAATCATTTATATGAACTGAAATGCATAAAATAATATTTTAATATTTAGATGCATTAAACCATTTTTTAATTTATAGTTGTGCTAGTTGGAAATTTGAAACCAACTTAGAATGTGTGTATATATATATATTTAGCATTATTCAACCACTCAAAAGTGCCCCTTTTAAAGAAGCCCTTTTTTGAACTTCCCCTGGCGGTCCTTTTATGCTCGAGTAAGAATTAAGTTAATTTAAGAAATATACTTTTTCATTCTTTTCTTTTTTTTTGATTTTCAAATGTTCCTCCAATGTGTTTTATTGCATTGGCTTTTTGTTGGACAGAATTTATAACTTTTTTTTTTAAACTCTCTAGTTTTAATCTCTTCATAATTTCTTAAATTAATAAAATTGCAGCTTGACTCATTCAAATAAAATGAAGTCAGTTAAATAAAAAAATTAAATTTCTGTTGTCGAGCACTGGTAAATTATCATGTGACAAAAAATTATGTTTTAACTGTCTGTTATAGATTAAATTCCAATAAAATAGTGACAAATAACCTTGCAATTAATGATCTTCATTTGTATTTCTAAACCCAAAGAACTTTTTAAAAGTTTTACTAACACATAAGTGAGAGATATTCTGAATCAATAATTCATTAGGGAAATAAATATTCATTATGTTTTCTATATTTTTGCTTAAAATTTTTGAAATCAATCTACAACTGAAAGAGATGCATAATAGAATAAACTTATAAACAAGGATACCAATCAAATTTTTCGCAGAAACCCAAGAGTAAGCTCAGAAAATTCCCAAGATCTAGACAAGAAAACCAAATAGCATGTTATTGAAACACTATAGATTTTTTTTTTTTCTTTTTTTTTTTTGAATAAGAAATAAAAATAAATAATAGTAAAGATTATCATTTGTAAAGGTTTTGTTTTCTGAGATTAAAAATTAATTTCTTTGTTTCTAATATGCTAAATGATTTTAATGCAAAACTTTTCTAGGCTAATTTTCATCAGGAGTAATGGAGTTTATCACTGTATCAATAGCTTTTAAATTGAACAATTTTGTGTGTGTCAGAACCATTAATCCAATACTAAAAATTTTCTTTAAATGACAGTTGCAGTTTAAGTCTTTTTTATCATATTTGTACGTCAAAATAGATGAATGCTTTCCTTGGTTTTCATCCTTTCTTGTATGTTTTCTTTATTTCAGAGGAATGTGTTATTTTTTTGTTGAAGTAGAATGTGCCTCCAAAGATCTGCATTCAGGTGTTTTGGGTGGAGCTGTGTAAGTTTGTTATTTGCAACTATTTTCTCTACCCTTCATATTGCAGTCCATACAACCTTTTTGAAAAATGTATGTGTTTTACAATTGATATTCATTAATGAAATCAAAAACATTGAACTGTGAGGTCAGGCATGCAGCTCATATGCTACATAAACTCTCAAAGATCTTCCAATCTTCAAAACGTGTTTTTAATGTGGGTGTTGGTGGGTGCTTTTCCCTCCACTTCATTTCTTTTGCTCAAATGCAACACAATGTTTCAATAAAATAATGAATAAGAAATTGAATGAAATTGACTTTTTGCAGAATACAAAATTTAGAATCTGTGAAGAATTTTCACATTGACTAAAATAAAAAGGTATAAGCAAAAACAAAATTAACATTATAACAGGGGTCTTTCTGAACTCTTAAAACTCTAGCATTGGTCTACAAACAATGCTCAGTTTTAATTTTATGAGGCAGATTTGTTTTTAAAGTCATATATTATAACATCTCAATTAGTTTAATATTGGTTCCTTCATTCTGCATTCTTTAACCAAGTATAAATTGGACTTTTATGTATTCTACTTAGGTACATATTCATAATTATAAATTTTACATTTGTATACTTTAAGTGTTGAGGCATTATGCGGAGTTCGATTAGTTTCTTGTATTACTCCTTTCTGATTTCTTTGATATATTTTTAAAAATTTCATTTCATTTTTCTTGTTTTAGCCATGAAGCCATGGCAGATGTCATTGCTTTAATGAATTCCTTAACAGATGCAAAGGGAAATATTTTAGTTCCTGGAGTTATGGATGATGTTGTGCCTGTTACACCTGAGGAAGAAAAATTATATGAAAATATTGATTGTGATATGGTATGGTGTGTTTCTCTACTCTTCTTCATTGCATTTTATTTTTTGAATACGTAATTCCTCTTTTAAAATCTTAGAATCGTACATCTCGCATACATTCCCAGAAAATTCAACTAGTAAAAATGTTTGCAGTTGGTTAAAATTGAAGTTAAAACTAAAGAAAAAAAAATCTAAAAAAAAAGTAATCTTCTTGTATATATCATGCTGTTACAAATTTCACAGCCCACCCCCACCCTCCACCCCTCCCTCCTCCACCTTTATGGTTAAAGAGATCCTTCACAGTTAATAAGTAATTTTTTGCCTTGTATTAAAAGCTTTTTAATATTCTAGCTATATAATAAAATACGTATTGCCTCTTACCAGTTGACTTCAATCTGCTTTTCTTTATTTGATTCAAGGAATAACTTTTTGTATAGACCTATTTCCCTCTAGATTTGTATAAGAACATATTTTTAATTACTTTTCTAGGAAGAGTTCCGTTGTGATATAGGCTGCCGCAAGTTGGTTCGACCAGACAAGAAGAAAACCCTCATGAGAAGATGGCGCTACCCTTCACTATCATTACATGGTATGTCAAATACAAAAATGTTTTTTTTTCTGTACAAATTTTTTTTATTATCCATGTTGTGACCAAAGAAAGAACCAGGATTATTTCAGCACTCATAACAAGTAAATACTTGTCCAAAAAAAATTATGTTTTTGCAGAATATGGACAATTATGTTACGCCATCAATTATCTTACATATTAAATTTTTTGCTCTAAATAAGAAATTAAAAATTTCTAAATCACTTTCCCTTGTACCAATTTTACTAATTACCTAAGTTTCTGAATAGTTGTGTGAAATATTCAGTTACTTGACTTGTAGAATATAATTATATTTTGCCAGGTAAAACTTATGCTTATTCTTTTGATGTTGTTTTTAGTCCATTCTGAACAAGCAGCATTCTTGAATCTATGTATATATAAAGATGACGGGCTCAGTTTGTTTGTTCATATGTATGCTTGTAATCGATGGCTAGAAGCCCCACAGCACCTACAGACCTGAAACTTCGCACAAAAATTGAACTATCTTCGTGCTCTGCACCTCGAAGGCTGAATTCTAAATTTCGAATCAGTTATTTTTAAATTAATTAATTAGTCTCATTCTTTGTGTATCCTGCATAATTGAGAGGGGAAAACTTTTCCCCACCCCCTAATATTATACAACGCTGGAAAGGGTTTTTTTTCTGAAAAAAAAAGTTGTGGCACATTTCTCTCCGTTCATTAAAATAGGAGATATTAATTAATCAAATTTAGTTAATTTTCGATAGTTATTTTAAAAAATGAAACCAAACAATGACCTATCAAAAATAATACCTAGTTTAGGTTTTGATTCCTATGATTTCAAAGACCTTTTTATGAGTATTTTTATGAGTAAAAACCCTGTTTTTTATTGTCCTGCCCCAAACTGTCAAAAAACGTAAAATAAATTTTACTGAAATTGTATTTTGAAGGTAAAACTTATTTATTGAATGAAAATTCAAATGTGTTTAAAAATGTTTTAAACTTATGCTTATCTAATTACATAGAAGTTGCAATTTTTCACATTTTAAAATTTTTAATTAGTATGCATGAGTTTACGTAATTTTGTTAGACAAATTTTCTTATTTACTGATTAAAATTTTTTCAGCATTAATTCTTCAGAGAAAAACATTATTCAGTTTTTAACTATTAAAACTACTTAATATTTATGTTTATGCATTAAATATTGCAGTAAATATGTATATATTGATTATATTAGATCTCTTTAGCATTAGCATACTTTTGGACAGTTTAAGACACTTTCAGAAAGTTTTAGATGATAAAATCCACCTGTCCTGTCCAAAACTAGTTTCAGGCATACAAAAGCCCAACCCTGTTACTGGGTACAGTCGACGTTCGATATAACGACCGTCTCCGTCCTACAAAAAAACGGTCTTTATAACGAGTGGTCGCTGTAAGAGGTAGAACATAGAGTATATTGGGATATAGTTGGGGGTTTTCTCACCGGTCGTTATATTGGAATGGTCTTTATAACGTGTGGTCGTTATAACGAGCGTCGACTGCATTCTGAACATTTTTACCATTTCTAAAGAGATTAAATCTAGTATTGAAGTGAAAATACTGATCATAGTTTTTCCTGACAAGAAAATATTGATGTGAAAATAATTTCGCTTCATTTTATTAACTTACTTAAAGTACTTTTTTTGACTTATTTTATACAATAAGTGCTTGAAAATTTAACAATAATATTTTCTATCTTGCACTAGCTATGTATTTAGACACATTTAATTAAGTTTATAATGCTAAGCATATATTATTTTTTATGCATGCAGGTATTCAAGGTGCCTTTTATGGGGAAGGTTCCAAAACAGTTATCCCTGGGAAAGTGATTGGTAAATTTTCCATACGTCTCGTCCCCGATCAAGATCCAGCTCAAATAGAAAGAGTAGTCGTTAAATACTTAGAAGAAATTCATGCTTCTAGAGGATCACCTAACAAGCTAAAGTAAGAAATAAATCAATGTTTCTTAAATGATCTGCTACATTTTCATGTATTTATTGATAAAAAGACTTTTGGCTATGTTTCCATATTGAACTTACTTTTGCTTCAAAACTGTTCATTTTCAATATGTCTTAACATTGTAAGAAATATTTTCATAATGCCTTTTAAATTTTATGCTTGTGAATTTTTTCAGTGTAGTTTTAGGACATAGTACTAAGGCATGGATGTGTGATCCCCATGATCCTAATTACACTGCTGGTCGAAGAGCCATGAAGAGAGGTAATTATTTCATACTGAAACATGGATATTATATGATTTTTTTTTTTTTTTTAATTTGTACATTGCTGCATTGTGCATTTTAAGTTTTTTAATTTATCTTAGCCAGTTATCTTAAATTAATGTGGGAAGAGGCAGAGACAGACTCAAAGAGATATTAAAAGCTCTGGAAAGTCAGGGCAACATCAAGCAGTTTTTATTAATTTTTCTTAGAATCATTTTGCAAAAATTCAAAAGCAATCCTTGGCTCTATATATTGTAGGATTTTATCATAAGTTATTCAACATTATTTTTATTTTAAATTATCTTCTTTACCAGTGGTATTGGTGGAAGATTCTCTGTAAAAATCAATACTTTTGCTGATGATGTTTTAAAGTAATGCAAATTGCTGACTATGAAGAATAAGTGAAAAAGGTTCAAGCACATTTAAATCAGCTTTCTGTGTTCTATGGTTTACCTTTCAATGTTAAAAAGTGTTGAGTGGTTCATTTAGATTCTGGAAATGAGCATGCAGGTTATAACAATTAGAAACAAACACCCTTCAGTGTGTTTTTATTTGTAAACATTCTTGTATAAGATGCAGTATTAGTATTGGCAACATCTGTTAAAATCATAAGATCTAAGAGAGTCAACGCCAAAGTCTCCCCCTCCCCAGTTGCAGGTGAACCCTAAAGGTGGGGGGGGGGCACTGGCCCCAGCGCTCAGATATGACAGAGTGCTTCGTGGAAAATTTTAACTACAGAACTCTTTTGCTAATGATTTTTATCCTTTGTAAAAGTTTTTATTAGATGGTAACCCATTAAAAATATTAGTAATAGATTCATTTTTTGTCTTTTAAATGATCAGCGCTGAATTTAACTTCATAGGCTGACTTGCAATTTTCTTTCTCTAAAAAAAATAATGTAATCCAACTTTGAAAAGCGAACTAAAAAAACTTTGAAAAGCGAACTCCAAATGGAAAGCTTCCAAAAATTAAAAGTCAACTTTTATTACATTAAAAATAATAATAATTTTCAACATCTTTTCCATGGAGGGTGAGGAATGCTGTCTTAAAATGGCCCTCTTTGCCTGTTTTCAGCCTTGTAGTAAGTAAAGAGCTATTTTATGTAAAAAAAATTAAAAATACTTGTGGCACTCGGGGACTGCCACGGTAAAGCATAGTATTTTTTATCAACTTAGGCAATTATAATTATTTATTTATGCAGTTTTTTTTTTTTCTTCGATATTAATTCAAGTTACACTTTTTGAGCTTGGTGACCGAAAACGCAGGCCATCCATATATATCTATCAGTGTGTACATGATATTTTATCTGTGATGTTCTTAAAAAACATCATTTTCAGCTTTAAAAAAGTGAAAGCATAAGATAAAAACATTATTATTTGACCTGAGAAAAGCCTCGAAGAATCACGTGAGAAACAAAAATAATATTAAATTTAAAATTTGCTATCGGCCAAAAATTTAGATGAAGTACCGAATAATGATTTAAATAGAGGAAAGCCTTCGAACTCAAGGGATATAAATTTAGATTACAGGTTTTGATTGCACAGAAATTAAGAGGTCTTAATTAATTTCTCTAGAACTAATTGATATTTCGAAAAATTCTTTCTTTATGGATACTTTCGTAATCATATGGACATACCTGCCAAATTTTAAATCTGAGGCTTCAGCGGTATTGGCTGTGCGTTGATATATATATATATTATCTCAGGACATTGATTTATATATATATATATATATATATATATATTTATACATGTATATATATGTATGGTATTGATTTATATGATATATATATATATATATATATATCAAAATTTCAACAAGACCATAGAAATGAATTTCATTATGTAATCTAGAGAAGCCTTACGTTCAAAATCGTTATTATTACGATTAGTGTGATCACGTCGGAGCGGTTGGTGTTAGGTTTTTTCGTTATGGAATTTCTTGATTCAGTCACCTCAAAGCCTGCGATAAAAGCTATGCAATAGCTTAAAAACATGCACTGCTGTGCTCACTATGACTGCATACTTGTTGAACTTTAAATTTCATTTTTAGTGTTTGGTGTGGAGCCAGATTTAATCCGAGAAGGAGGAAGCATTCCTGTCACACTTACATTTCAGGAGGCTACGGGCAAAGGTGTAATGCTTCTGCCTATTGGAGCTAGTGATGATGGTGCTCATTCTCAAAATGAGAAGATTGATATTTACAATTACATTGAAGGGGTAACTTTATTATTTTTCTCAAATTGTAAATTAATTAGTTTCATTTTTGCTAAGTGTTTAAGTTTTTTGTAACATTCAAAATTTTACCATTACTAAATTTCTTTCATATTTGATTTTTTTTTTTAATTTTATAAATGTTGGAATGAAAAAACAATTTATGCATTCAAAATAAAACTTGGTAAAGAGTGAGATATCAATGCCACATTTATGTTACCAACATAGTATAGCCAAAACTTACCAAGCATAGATGTTAGTCAATTTTTCAAATTAAGAGAAATACTTCAATCTTGTTTTGATTCTGGGAGGAATCTTCTTGAGACTACTTTTTTCCCCATGATAATTCAACCATGTGTGTATTTAACCTTTTAATTGCCAATGTTCCCAAATGGGAACATCAACTTTAAAAAATCGTTAAAAAAAGAGTTTCGCTTCTGATGATTTAATTTTTTTTTCTATTTACTGTCAAAAGTAGACCTGATTTTTTGAAAAAAAATCTAGTTAGCTACTACAATTATTGTTTTCTACAAAAAATCGCAAAAATATGCTTTTTTATGGATTTTCACGGAGACAGAAAAAAAAAGTTCTAAAAAATTTCAAAAAGGCTCAACTTTTTTGATATTCTAAAGCAGTGGTTCTCAACGGGGGCGATACCGCCCCCCTGTGGGCGGTGGGAAGATGCTGAGGGGCGGTGAACATGTTTTGGGCAGTAGGGGGCGGTAGGTATATTTTGGGCGATAGGGGGGCGGTGGGAAAATTTGGTGTTAGAGGACAATAAATGTATTAGAATTTATTTTATAATTTTAAAAATCAAAATTAAATTTTGTATTTAATCAAGAATCCAATTTATAAAAAAAAATAACTGTAAAAATACTGTCCTGCATCTGCAGGTGAAAATGGTCAAATTTAGCTTTCAAGTTTCAGTCGCCTATTTTGATTGTTGCTAAACTGGTTTTCAGACTGAACAATTCCCCATTTAGGATGCCAGATATTCAATGTCTATTTTGGAAATTTAATTGGTTATTCAAAATACTGAGAAAAAGATTCACAATTGCATTCGAGTGTCTCCCATAAATAGCGTTTTTGGTAGAACATTAAAAGCCATCGATTTTGTTTTTTGCTTTTTTACTTTCTTCATTTTCTTTCCCGTGTTTTCATAAGTTAGCTTAGTAGCTGTGAGAAAGTAAATCTACCTTAAAGATATCCTAAATATCTCGATGGGCCGGGGCATTCACGCAATTTGGCTATTTTCCTCGGTTTGATTATATATTTCCCTAAATTTTCACCTGGCAATCGTATTTGCAATGCTTAGAGGGCCCGCTCAGTTTGACTGTTTTGTTTGACCTTTGAAACTTTGGCTTTTGCTCACTTTATATTAATTTACTTTCATGGTTTATTTTTAGTGACATCTCCTTCGATTATGCTCACGTTGTTACCAACATCTTCAGTATTTGCACAAAGGCTTCTCTGAGCGTTTTGAGGATATTTTGGTCTCTGAAATTTCCTCAATGGTTCATGAACCCGTTTGAAAATATTGAGACAGCAGATGTTCAGTATCAGTAAGAATTGGTATAACTTTCAACCACTGAAACTTGAAAAGCTGGTTCATAAAATGTTAACAATCTTACAGAATTTTGGCTGCAAAGAGACTCCTAGTAGCCTTTATCCTGGACTGAGAGCTATTGCCAACATTTTTTAATCGTCTTCCCCGAATATTAAACCGATTGTGAGGAAACTGGCTTTAAATCACAACCACCAAGAACAAATATCTCACTAACATTATATTTCTGAATGTTCCTTTTATATTTTGAATGGGAAAAAAATGCTTTGCGTGTTTATTTTTATTGCATCTAATTGTTTCCTTCATTTTTTTGAGTAAAATGTTTTTTTCCTTGTTTATTTCTATTTTATTTCATTTAACTTTGTTATTTTTTGAACAAAAAAAAATATTTTTAAAATTAGATTTGTGTTTTTTATTTCTACATTCGTATTTTAATTCTAATAATGACTAATGAGGAAAAATATATCTTGTTTAACCGTTTTATAAAATTCTGGAAGAAAATTATTTTAAACTTTAAACCTCGTTTCGCACACCCCCTCACCTTTAATATAAAGGGGGGGCGTTGGAAAAAATTTCACTCGTAAAGGGGGCGTTAGCCGTGAAAAGGTCGAGAACCACTGTTCTAAAGTAACCATAAATAAGGATCCTTTTAATGACCTAACATGACAAATAAAAAATTAAAGCAAAAATGTAGCTCCTATAAGCGATTAAACTTCGTTGTTCCCAATTGGGAACATTGGCAAGTAATGCTATACAAAATCCAGTAATTCACGCCGCTTCCTAAGTTCGGTTATATGATCAGTGAAAGCCTTGGAATTAAAAACAACCTCATTTGACGCATTGAAAAAGAAAGTAGGTGGCCTTTTGACCTTCCACTGCTCCCCTTTTTGCCCCCTCCCCTCCCCCCTCGTCTCCAGTTTTTGGGTGGAAGTGATGTCGAAAAATCGCTTTGCATGTAGAAATGAAGATGTTTACAGCTTTTCTCTTGCACCCAGCTCAGGCTACAACCTGTTAGCAATAAATATCCCTTCCTTGTCACTTGAGACTGTCCAGAGATTCGGCCCCCAATCAATGTTTTTACTCTTGTTCTCCCTCCTTGTGGGGGTTTCGCTTTCTGTTTCGCTAGAAGTGATCGCGAATACGACTCTAATCGCAACAGTGTTGTTAGAAGTCGTGGAAAGAATGAGTTCCAGAGAAAAGTTTTTAACTTTGCAAAAAGCTATTGAATATTTTCAAGCCCTATCAGACTCAGATGAATCTGCATATTCTGTAGTAGACATTTGCCAATTACCACCAGATGAGACCGGGGCAATAACAGATGAAGAAGATGTTAATGACAATGAATTTGATAAGGTTGTTCCTGCTGATGTTTGCACACAAATAGAAGTATTCACCCGCAAATCACCAAACAATGTATTGGATGACGAGACAATTATTGATGCCCCATTTACCTCGGAAGCTTCTCCAAAATCCAAGAGAAAGAGAAAATCATCTAAAAAAGAAATTAACTGGAGAAAAATTCATCTTTTGATGAAACTATAGAAACGAAAACCCATAAAAAAACTCTGTGAGTCATTTCCAGAATTGGCAAATTTATCGTCGGTTGAAATTTTCCAAATTTTTACTAACTGAATATTTGGGTCATTTATCGAAAATGACAGAACTATATGCAATGCAGAAAGGAGAACAATTGGACGTTGATGAAAAGGACAGATTTGTTTGACAATATTTGTTTATAAAGTGTTTTTTTTTATTATGTTTTGAAATGTTTAACGTTTCAAATTGAAATGAATTTATCAAATATGATCAGCTATATCAAGCATTTTATGCATAAATACAAAAGAACTACAGCGAGAGTAAAGCGCATTCGATTAAAAGCCTTAGGAGAAAAACTTAACATAACATGCCAATGTTCCCAAATGGGAACATGCTCAAAATCGTAGATAAAAATTTTATTTTTGAAATTTTTTTTTTGCATTGTCTAAAGGGATGCCTAAGAGTCCTATTTTTATGCAGCAACTCAAATTTTTATACCTGGAACATAGTGCGGCATTTAAAGGGTTAAAGAATAAAGCTGTAAATTAGCAATTAAAAGCGAAATATTTGACCCACCTTTTTCGTAAAAAGCTAAAATAATTAGAAACTTTCACAAAATAATTTACTATATGCAATGTGTCTTGTATGAAATGGATTTCTTTTCAACTCTTTTAAATACATACAGAATTACTTAAATACCAAGGTCTCCTAACTTATATTTAGGGAAATCAAAAGCACAAAAAATATTTTAATATATGAAGTTGACATCAGTATGACCAATATTCACAAAGATATGAAATGCATTGTTTTCTGACTTACACCACTTTACACTCGCTGTCAATAACACCTTTGGGTTGGAGGGGGAAATATACTTCAGTAGAATGACAACCTGTCATTTTACTTAAATACATTTTGATCTCATTTTCTGCACAGGTGTGTAAACTTGGAATTCAAGTATCTCTTTTAAGTTTTAAACTCAAATCTTTCAAAGTTAGGGGACATTGAGTCTGTGTAAAAAGTTAGATTTAGGTTTTTTTTTTTCCTTTCAAACTTTTAATAGAGGAAACGGTATAGTTAGTGGCCCCCATATAATTAATGGCCATTTCAACGTTGGTGTTAAAAATAAACCAAACGCTTGGTTAAAAAATGTGAAGGTAGCATGTTAATAAGTGTTAAAAATATATGAACGAGTTTGTGCTAAGTGATTTAAGCTGTTTTGTGATTTCTTGCAGTCCTAACAAAAACAGGTTGTTTTCTTAAGAAAATGTTAAGACCGTAGATTTATTTATGAGACATTTTAAAAGAACGCAATGTATTTACAGCTTTTATAATCCTATGAGATGTATCACTTTGATGCCTAATAAGTGAATTTGAGGTGTAATATAAATATGTTCTTAGAAATTGAAATTTTGTTGTGGCTGTCGCAATATTTTCAGAATATTATAATAATTGGCCCCTATGATGAGAACGCTACTGATAACTCTAAATGTTTAGTAACAGAAAAATCAGATGAAGAGTTTCATGTATTAAATAAGCTCATGTCTCTAAAAGACTTCCAGAATATTTTTGGAGGCAAAATGATAAACAATATAAAAGCACAAAAATTTCAGGAGGAAGCTTTAAATAATTCATGACCGTTATACAAAGTTTGGCGCTTTTTTCAAAATGATCTTTCTCAATATAACTCTACCAATACTGCAGCACTGACTGCAAGTATTCCAACAACAAATGCGAATCTGACCAGTGAAGATAATGTGACAGTAGCAAAATAATTGGTAAACTCCTATTAAGTTGCCATTTACTTCAAACGAAACCAATCATTACAGCAAATTTATGGATGATTACCAACAAAATGAGCCAAAAAATAAAATTTTTTGTTGGATACACACAAAAAATCATTCTTTAGAATTTCTGAGAGTTTCAGAGCAGCTATTAAAAAAAAAAGAACAAGAAAAGCAGCAAAAACTACAAAAAGAAAAGAAAACGAAATTGACAAGGCAGCCTTACAGAAAGAAAATACTTTTAAGAAAAAACAAGTATTGAGAAGTCAAGAATTAAAAAAAAAAACGACGGAAAAATACATGCAATGCTAGAATGTTATAATATACTTAACGGAACCTTTTATACAATGGTATAACTCATAGAGTAGCGTGATATAAGATATTGGTACAATAGTACAATATATTCATATGATGGTATACTATATTCATATATATGTATAATTCAGTATAACATTGAATTTTTTACATGGCCAATAACTATAAGGTGGCCAATTACTATCAATTTAACATTGTTTTTGCGTTGACTTTTTTCTAATATATTTGAAAAAGTGCTTGCAGATAGTATGAGTTGTAAAATACATTAATATAGTATTGCATGAAGTATTTTTTATTTATGCAGAAATATTTCATTTATTTTTAATTCAAGCATACAAATATGATGTCGCTTAAGTGGCCAATAACTATACTGTTTCCCCTATCTTATGGTTACAAGTTAAAAGGTATGGTGGCAAGTTAAAAAGGAACACTCTGGGAAGCACGAATGAGATTTGACTGTAGCTCTTAGCAAGCTTGCTCTCATAGACGATTGGGCAGCATTTGTGCACGCTAAAAGTGCAATTCAGTTTAGTTTGAACCTCTCTATATTGTACAACTTGCTTTACAAATACCACTATTTTTTAATATAATCTTTCCGCCACTATGTGATAGAGACGCTATAAATTATTTACTGACATTTTAGCACTAGTAATAAATAATACAACTTGTATGTTGTTCAAATGAATGTAAAACAAAATATGATCTTTATTGAAATTGCAAATTTTAATTACATTTCTTTTCCAGACAAAAGTATTGGCAGCATATTTACATGAAGTGTCACAAGTATGATTCTACGTAAATGTATATGTACACATGCAGATTTCAGCCTACAACATTTGTTCATTCATTAAATAACTAATGATTGTTAAAATAAAATCGTGTATTTATTGCTGAGTCTTCTTGATGAAAACTTCTCAATATTTTACAATAAATATTTTTCTACAATTTACATTCTTACTAGTTATTTCATACTCACATTTCATTTCCTTTATTACTAGTTTAAAACTTTGATTTCAGCTTTTTATGATATGACAAAAATTAAATGTCTTGCTTTGATCAGGTGTTAACAATTTAAATATTAAAATTAAATTTTCACTTTTTAAAAGTTACAATACATTTGCATTTATGTACTATTTACAGAGGTTGATCAATATCCATTTAGTGATAACAAAAATTGGTGAGAAATTTAGAAGAAATTTCCAAGTCCAAATCATGATAGGAAATAACAAGAACTGTCTTAACACATAAAAATCACACTATAATCACAGGCTACACTGACTTAAATATGGCAGCAATTAAGTATGCACAATAAGCTTGATATTTGCACCACATTTGAAGTGTCAAATACCAATTGTGAAACTAGGAAGACAAAACTAGTTTTTCTTTAAGTTCACTCATTTTCAAAAAAAGTCTCTCAGAGAGTCCATCATACACTTTTTTGTTACTGCACGTCTATTGCACCAAAAGATTTCATTCTGATGCAGAATAAATAGATTTGCTTTCTTAAAAACAAATAACACAAGTTTTCCACGTTCAAGGAATGTTAACTATTTAAAGCAATGATTGGTGAATTTCATATAAATTAGGAGATTCTAATTTCTCAAGAGTACTTACTGCATTGTTCTTGAGAAGACTACTCCACATAAAAAGCCCCTTACGTGGGCAAAACTTGCTACAGTTTACTGTAAGGTATGAACACATATCAAATGCATTTATTATTCATTAGAATATTGCATTTCATTTTAGCTTCTGGGCTCCTGTTTCCATTACTAATTTCGGAGCTGAAGAAAGTACTTCATTGTTATTCAGTCCATTTATATAAACACCATTATTGCCATTTCGACACTTTGGATGTCCGGGTAAGTATTTAAGAGTAAAGATCCAAATGTCTAAAGCATCCCTTAAGTCCCAACTGATGTAAGTGAAATATCGTGCAACATCCATTAAGTTATAAACCTAAAAGAAAAATGAATAATGTTGTTACTAACAGCATCATATACATATTTCTGATATAAATGTAAGATACTATTTAAAAGTATTGAATAGCAATGATTTTTACTCATATTTATTAATTTTTGCTAAGTCACAAAACAAGCAGTAGAATTTGTTGGTTTAACGGACAAAATTGATCAAAATTTTAGATTGGCTTAAGACATTTTCATCAGCAAACATTAACATTGATTTTTTGCAACTTCTTTAACATGGTAGATTTTTTTTTAACAAGAAACTAGCTGCTTTTACAAATATATATTTTTTAACCATTTATTCATTATATTTATTTATTTTTGTAAAATTCAGCAGAAAATAAAATGAATATCTTAAAGCTTGTTCACTATACCGGGTGTGTAGTCCAGTTCCCTCCAGGGTTTGAAAGGTTTATTAAAACAAACAATATGGACTTTACTAGAGAAAGAAACTGCACAAGTTTTGTGTCACAAATGTTCAATATGTATATATTGCACATTTGTGCACACATTAGCAGATAACAAGCCTAATTCTTGTTTCACTCATTGCAATGTGTCATGATCAATGGTCATTATCTTTTAGCAAAAATCTTGAAATTTATCGCACATGGGACATGAACACACATTAGAAGTATCCCCATATGTTACTATGGGGTTTAAAAGTAGAATTACATGAGGTGACCAATTTTATTGGAAAATGAACAACCATTAATCGTGACATGTTACAGCTTTTTGCTACTTTTAACTCTTAATTTATTCAAATTATAAAACATGTTTAGCATACTCACCAAGCCACAAAGAAGGGCTGTTGAAGTTGGTAACATATAAGACAAGGGCATATAAGTATTCAAACACAGAAGAAGAGGTGCTATTAAGCTGCTGTCCCATAAATCCATGTCTGCACTGGTTACATTTGTTATCTGTTATTTAAAAAATCATAATAAAATTTAAAAAACATTAAACAAAGAAGGCAATCATATTAGTTTTACTCTTATTTTATTTCCAAAGTTTTTTATGAGGGGAAAGTGGTCAAGTCCCAAAAGATAATAAATAACTTAACATGATAATCACTTGGAAACAATTTTCCCACATAACCTCCAGCAACTTGATCCACCTATCCAATCACAAGAACCAATACCATCATCATCCATAGCGTAACAGCCCAGGTGGGCCAAGGCCCTCTGTACCAGTCATCTCCAGCCTTCCCTATTTGCAGCTAAGCTCTTTCAGTTCTTAGACCTAGAGACAATACAATGCTCTTTTACGACATTCACCTGACACAGCTTTGGTATTCCATGTCTTCTACCTCAAAATGGTTTGGCCATGAAAATATTCTTTAGAATGCTACTATCACGGAGATGGATAAAAAGCCATCCAATTTAGATGGCTACTCTTAATACTGTGGACAACATCTAGGTGCTTAAAGAATTGTCATCAGCAAATTGTTTGCCTCCAAGATGTGGAGGAAACAGATAGAAATTACATAGGGTCAAGTCAGGGGTGCAAAGTGGATACTGCAGTTATCTTGAACGAATGATGATGACATTCAACATGAAGTTATACCATAGATGAGAGAGCAACCCAAAATTTTGGTGCAGTTGGAATCTGGCCACTGATGAAACTATGGGATAAATGCATCAACATTGCTGAAGATCAAGTAGCAAAATAAAAACTGTTCCTAAGTGATTATTTAGGGTAAATTATTTTATTATCTTTTTTGCCAAATTTAATGACTTACTCTCAAAAAATACAGTAAGCTCCCGCCACCTACAACTTTGCTCGCAGTATAAGACATTAAGAAATATATCTACTGATAAACAAATGCTATATTAACTGATGGAAATAATTTTGGTAAAGGTTTCCAATGCAATTATACTCCTTTAGATATTATCTACTTGCTCTAAATCCTCATTTTTATAATTTAAATGAAATTTCTTTTTTTCAAATCTAATACTTTTGAAAAATATTTCTGTCAAGATAATAGGAATAATTTATAGTACTTACCACTAGTTTAACCGAAAGTTTGGCGTAAGCAAAACCAAAAGCTATTACAAATACACAAGGACTTGAATGAAACATGCCTGCATTAAATGCATGCAAGGCAAATATTGTCAAAATAGACACTGGCACAACTGGATTCCAAATTGTTGGGCTCTGAAAAATATTAAAAAACAAATCACACATAGCACTTCTCAAAATATATTACTACAATTACAAAAAATACTTAAATTATCTTAATCTTTAATTTCCTGTGCTTAAGTACAAATTAGACGAAGAATAATCTAGTCAAGGCTTTTGTAGCAACCAAAAATAGGTATGTTTTATTGACAGATTTTTTTTTTTACGGATAATTGTTACCAAGTTAGTTTAAATCCTTATTTTATAAAAATAAGCTTTTAAAAGGCAAGGCCCGACTTACAGCATATCTTGTATGGCTTAGTGAGATAAATATTATTTCTAATTGTTCATGGAGTTTAATTAGCTACACTAACGACAACAGATGGATTAACATCTCACCATCAAGAAGGGAACTATGAATCTAAATATTCAGCCTTGCCATGGTCATTCCCAGAAGAAACAGAGGAATTATTTGTAAGCTGTAAATTCTATAATTCAAACGGTACCAAGCTAATGTGTTGTTCAATCAAAAGATTCAAAAATGAATCACATAGAACTGCTAACCTATGTTTTCTGGTGAAATATGTATAAATGTGAATTTTCCAAAATCCAACCAAAATTGTAGGGGGTGAGGCACACTCCCTCATTAATAAATTCACCTATTCATCTATCTAAGAAATACACAAAATTGAAAAAAAAAAAAAAGTTCAGGAGCTAAGCTTTTGTGTAAATCAAGTATTAGCCTAGATCTCTCCTTTTATATATAAAAGTATTAATAGAAAAACAAATTAATAGGGTTGGTTCGAGTAAGTGGGCCACCCCCTTTAACCCAAAGTACACATTGCAATAAGAATTTTTATGCAAAGTATTATTAATATGTGTTTAAGGCAGTGGTGGCCAACCCGCGGCACGCGTGCCACAGTGTGGCACGGCAGACCAGTAACAGTGGCACGCGAAAACTTTTTGAAAAAAATCCAAAATTGAGGAAAAAATGTTGATCTCAAAAATATTGATAAAAACTAAAACCCTTAAACTGATAAATGTCATGATATTGTGACAATCAAGTGTCAGGAGGCTGGCTTAAAAATTGTCTGAACTACAATATTGCAAAGTACTTAGCGTTAGCTTCGGACATCCAACGGAAGCTGTGACGCTACAGACAATGCTTTGTAAAGCATATTTGTGCTTGACACGAATGAAGCTTTCTATGCTGCAGAATGGATTCTTGATCTGCAATAGTTTCAGCTATGGGTGATGACAGCGGCATACACAGACAAATCGTTTCAGGGGGGGCATCCACCTCATAAAATGCAGCTAAGGGTTTCGAATGGCTAATGTTTCGAATTTGTGATATCAATGCTAATTTAATTTTATACAAATAAATCATTATTATATTTTTAATTTTTATAATTGCTATAAAAAATAAAAGCCTTTTGATGAAAACAGAAAATTATAAAAATAAAGTCAGAAAATGTTTCTTCATGACTTCTTGAACCACATGTTTGCAAAATTTTGAAAAATTTGTGCTTTAATATCATTAATTTTGCGATTATTTTTACTGTTGTTGCTAATTCTGCATTTCAATCATTTTTGTTTAAATATGATTAAAAGAGTTTGATGAATGAACAAGCATTAATCGGTGTTTCTGAAACATATTCGCAATAACAATAAACAAAATTGAATTATGAAAAATTATCATGAACGTGACATGCAGTAAAACAGATGAGTCAAAATTAAAAAAGGAAATTCATTTTTCTTATTTTC